>CACSLK010003174.1:6186592-6200492 GCA_902706635.1 Striga hermonthica
CCGCTAGCGCGCGCCTGTGCACCGTGCTGTGCCACAGGCCCTGCAGCCATCATGCCCCAGCCAGTCCAGGCAGCGCCAGTGCCCAAGGCCTTAGCAGACCCGTCAGCCGAGTCAGCGACCGACCGCCTGGCCAGAGCAGGCCGGCGGTCCGGCTAGACCGGTTCAGACCGGTTGGACCGGTTCAATCTATATTTTAATATTTCGAGTTCCGGTTCATGTTCAAGTTCCATTTTCAGTTAAGTTACATGTCCAGTCAGTAAGTTCAGTGTAATCAGTTATGTTATCAGTTCAGTATTTTCAGTCTAGTCAGTAAGCAGTCAGTTCAGTTCAGTATGTCAGTTAAATTTTCAGTTCAGTCATGATCAGTCATGATTAGTCATGATCAGTCATGTGCAGTCAGATCAGTTCAGTTTAGCAGTACCAGTTCAGTTCAATTTTCTTATCAGTTAAGTTAGACCCCGAGATGGTTTCAGTTAACTATTCAGATCGAGTCGAGCATCTTAACAACTATTTTAATCAGTCTGAGCATAGTACTTAGTATTTGTTTATATATATCAGTTCTGCAGGCTATCGGCACTTACATTTTCAGATCAGCAGTTCAGGTGGGGACTCAGACTGGGTATTACATTGATTATAATTACGCTACCATGTTTGAGGTATGTATTATCAGTATCCGCTCGGAATGGTCTCCGGTCCATTCTGGGTTCTAGTGGCCTTAATCTGCCCACTAGAGTGTGCACATGGTGTCCGACATTTTTATGCTGGCAGATGTTCAGTTATCAGTCAGGTGATATTTATCACGAGATTAGTATCAGATTATTCAGTACCGGTATCAGATATCAGTTTCAGTTCAGTATCAGTTCAGTTATATATGCCAGGATCATGATATTGTTATTATTTCACTGTTTACTTCAGTATGAGTTTCTGCGGAGCACAGTGTATTAGTGCTCACGCCCCCACGTTATTCATGTTTTTCAGGTCACAGAGTCGGAGCCGAGGAGTGAGCGGGCGACCGGTTCAGGACATTTGTTTATATGTCTATATTATGTTTGGCTACGCTACTCTAAACCAGCTTTTGACCCGACGTTAGTCGGTTAAGATATTATATAACCGTTTTATTATTAAACTAAAAAATTAACGGTTTTTCAGATAAGACAGATTTTACGGTAACACCTCGAATCAGATTTCACAAAAGAAATATTTTATTTATTTTGACTTAGAAAATTTGCGAAAAGCGCGCTCTGAAATTCACGAAATAGCGGAGTGTTACATCATTGCAGATGAATTACTATTGCATAAAATGTAATAAATAATGTATTCTGAAGGAGCATGACCAATTAATTAGTTGAAAAATATTAAACTTATTATAAAAATTTCTTATGTGGTTTTAAAAAATTTTACTATGACATTAAGATAAATTAATTTATTTGAATAACAATTGCTTAATCAAATAAAAAATACAATATTGATTTTAGAATAAATCATTTGAATATAAAGTTTTTACAATATAATTTTTTATGTTTATGTAACTTTCATATATCACTTAGTGTAAAATACAGTAGGTATGGCTGAGATTAACAACCCGAAGCTTACTGAACGAAGCGAAGAGAAGACTAATTTTAATAATATTTATTATATGATATAATAAAAAATATAATTATTATTTAATTAATATAATAAGTAACGAATTTTGTCTTAATTAATCAAAAAAAGTGCAAGAATTTTTTTTTATCATTAATGGGGTATAGTGAATTAATGTAGTAGTAGTAATAATAATAATAATAATAATAATAATAATAATAATAATAATAATAATAATAATTATTATTATTATTATTATTATTATTATTATTATTATTATTATAGTGTAACGGTTTTGTGTTAAGAAAGTTACTAAATTGCCCTCCTACTTAATTATACATCAATACACCATTATGTTTTTTTTTCTCTCTCCTCTATCATTTATTAAGAATAAAGTTTAATGAGACAAAATTATTAGGTAAAATTAAATAGGTTTTATTTATTAGGTAAAATTTATTGCTTAGTTAGCAATTATATATATATATAGATATAGATTGAGGTCGGAGCGAGATACAAAAATTATTTCACATTTCAGCCCAATGTAGGATTAAGGATCCAACAATCTCTCGTTTGGCTATGTAAAAAACTGCGGGAAAACAGGTGCGTTCCCACTAACATGAAGCGCACCATGAACGGGGAAAAGCCCATATGAAGCTCAAGTGGGGTTCCATCCCAAAACCAATTGGTGGAAGGAGGATTAGCCCATTACACTTATAAGGTAGATCTATTTTCCATGTATTAATGATGTGGGACAACTCACAAGTGATATTCTAACAGGCTATATTTGTAACGCCCAACTTTTAATAGACGAAATTCAGAATAATTTTTTCAAAATTTATTTCATTACTAATTGAGGCGTTACTCATTTTCAAAAGCAATTTCCAATAATCAACATTAATCGCAATTCTCAATCATCATTCCTCATTTAAACAATCATAAATCCTCAAAATGAACTAAGGAGAATCTCCTTAACAATAATTCAATTCTCAATAATCCAAAATCCATTAATCCAAAACACAATAATATCATAAGACAATTCAATAGGCGGAAGCAACATTCAATTATAGACCACCACTCGCCTCCCTCTGTCGTGCCCGCAATACTAACCTGCATCCATGAAGAGCAGGTGGGGATGAGCACAAGAGGAACAATAGTGTTCACCGCTATGCAATAAATTTTAATGACAATAATCAACAATAATCAGTAATCAAAAGGTATGGTCTCAGCATGTATACGAATCATTATTCTATCTCATCTCCCATCGATAATCAATAACCAAACTCATGTGAACACCTGTATCAATAGACTACTGCTGACTATATATCGAATTCCTCCCGGACTTACATCGAGTGCCAGCCAGTAGGAGTTACCCCCGTCGGTCGAGCACCGCCCTGACTCACAACGGGAAACTGACCGAGCACCGCCCTGGTCTCATAATCCCGACTGAGCACCGCCCTGGTCTCATGCCTCGACCGAGCACCGCCCTGGTCTCACAGCCCATAGGGGAGATTACCCTAGCAGGGTCCGTTCTATAACTACGGGGATAACCGTTCGACGGCCGGTACAACTCACATTGAAGGTTACATTATTCATATGCATACTTTGATCATACCACAATTTAAACAATAATAACATTTAAGGCATATCAACTTTTTAAATAAAATCCACTTGGTGTCGAATGATAAAGAAAATAACCGGAAAGTTGTAGGTGGTTGAGACACTGCTCGTCAGACACCTACATAAGTCAAGACAGTCCAATAAGTAACTATATCGACTCTTACACAGATAACGAGAATTATACTTAGTCGAATCACATCGACTAAGAAACTCGTGGAAGTTGTGGAGTTGGACATTAGGACGACTCCTAGACTCGACCAACTAATTATTAAATAACATAACAGCATACAATAAAGGTTAGACACAAATGCGGGGTCAACGGGACATGGGTTTGCCATCAAGGTCAACCGATGCCAAAAACGGTTAAAAAGGACTAGTTCAAAATTATAAGAATGGGACCATAAGGAGTTAGGCTTGGACTTTTAAATTAAAATTTTTACAGCATATAAAAAACTGAAAAATACACATTTACACCAAAGAAAAATCCCTAAACATGCTCATAACCATTTTAAATAATTTAAGCAAAATCTGATCAGAAATTGAATTAAATTATTTAAAATAACTACAGTCTGAATTTAACTTGAGATTTTTACAGCAGCAAGATATCATAATGAATAGCAACATATCAAAAAATTAGCTAATTCGGACAAGAACTCAATTTTATATGAATTTATTAAGAAACAGCCCAGAAACGATTTTCGAGTTTTGACGAGGCTACATACCTTATAAAAATAAAAAATTATAACTACATGTATTATAACAGAAAGGTGACAACATATCCAAAAATTAAAATTTTTGGAGCAATACACGAATTATAGTGATTTTAGCAAAAACGAGCTGCAACATTATTTTCAAAAATCCATATCTTACAATATACATATCGAAACGAAACAAGGCCAAATCCATTGCGTCAAGGACATTCCTAAGTCCAATAGTCGAAAACACTTCTACGGAAAATATCACATTAACCTCAGTTCGATAATTTTTCAAAGTGACGACAATCACTTTGATATCCAATGGCAATTATATATCAAAAATTTCACTCAAATTCATATTTAAGGCACAGATTAACTCGAATGACGCACATTTCAGCAATTATACACGTATACGAACACTTAAGCACATATAGAAGTGAAATAAATAAGTCGAGGGTTAGCCCGGGTACCGCTCTCGGGACGGGGTTACGAAACGGGACCAAACCGGGGCTAAACAGTTAGCACGTGCACGTTGGGGGTCGATTGCTTGCAGCTCGGACTTCGGGAAAGCAGCAAGGCTCTGCTGGTACTCACGAACAGCAATACGAAGAGTACGTCGGGGCTCGCCGATAGTAGCACGGGACAACAACGAGCGAACAACGGTGATCGAACAAAGCACGAGATGCCGGGACTCACGAACTATGCAAGGCGGTGACTATCGGTGCCTGCGATTGGATACCGGGGCTCGCCGGCTAAGTTTGACACTCCGACGAAACTCGACGGGACCCGACGGCCACGTTCGGTACTCCGACGGGACTCGATGGGACCCAACGGAAGGAAGGAGAAGGCCTGCTGTAGGGAAGAAGAGCTCTTGCCGACAGTAGCTTGCGACGGTGACGATCGCGTGACAGCGATGATGGCGATGGTCGATACGTGATGATGAGATGATGATGGTGCAGAACTGCTACGCGGGGGATTACTCGGATTCTCGCACCTGCGGTGCTTGCGACTCCTGGTGGTCGGAGATCGCGTCCGGTCTCGATGGTTTCTGCAAGAAACGGTCCGTCGCCGGAAAGAATAGTGTGGAGGACGAAGATGGCGACGAGGGCTGCTACTGCGGACGGGTCGCGATGGTCGGGCGGTGGTTGTCTTTGCTGGTTGATCTCGCGTGGCCTGCTGTGCGAGAAGAGAAGGCTGCAAGGATCCGACTTCCACCCTTCTGCTTCCATTATTGATGATCGAGCGAGAAAGAGAGACAAGTTCTCTCTCCTTTTGCTCGCGACTGAGAGAGAGAGGAAGTAAAGTCTGCGCGATTGAAGAGAGAGAAAGAGAGATGATCTTGAATATATCTATATATCCTAGGGTTTAATCACCCCAGATAAAGGAAAAACGGGCTGGGTACGGGCTATAGGCCGCTGGTCTCTGGTAGTCGGGCCTAGGCGTTGTGCAAGGCCGGGTCCTCTTGGTTCGATACTTTCGAATATACGGGCTCGGCTCGATAAAATAACTAACAATCTTATTTTTAAATTGGTTTTTTCTGCAGATTAAATATAAATATATATACACACAAAAATAATATTTACATATTAATAAGCAAATAATCAATTTAAACATTTAATCACATTAATACTATTTATTTAAATATTTAAACAATTAAAAGCAATTAGAAAAATAATAATAATAATAATAATAATAATAATAATAATAATAATAATAATAATAATAATAATACCAATGTAGTAATACCCGAAAATAAATCCAACAATCAAACTGGTTAAATCCAAACTACGCAATTAGACTGAATCGCCGAACAACGAACGTTTTAATATAAAACGATCGAGTACTCCAACATTTTATTTAAGTCGACATCGCGACTAGCAAAATAATTATAATCTCATAAATAATATTCGATAAATAGAATATTCCGAGAAATTCTATAAATCGAACGGGATGTTACAATATTGTAACATTATAATTATGTAATGTTAAATAGCCGTATGAGCTCAAATTTGTTGTCATAACAAAAAGGATCTTTAACCAATCCGGTCCATCAATCATATCAACATAGGATCAAAGCAGCCTTTGTTACATTTATCGCAACTCAACCATCAGTGGTCACAATGTCAATACAAATGAATGACATGGATTATGATGTGGATGTATAGAATGAAAACTACATGAATGTAATCATCACATGTTTGTTTCAACTTGGTTCACCTTAAACTTAAATGAGATCAACCATACTCCATAATCAAAGTTTGAAAATCGAAACTTCAATTCTGCAGAAATAACCTCAAAATATCCATAATACTGACATAACTTAACATGTATCTATATCAAAGAACATTACAAACTCTCACTAAAACTGAATATCTATCAAAGGCATTACACCCATACGAGCGATAAGCTCATGAAACGTTTTGGGTGACAACCCCTTAGTAAGCGGATCAACAACCATAGAGTTTGTTCCGATATGTTCAATAGACATCTGTCCACTCTGAACTCTTTCTTTAACAACTACGAACTTGATGTCAATATGGTTTGACTTCGAAGAGCTTCTTTGCTATTGGAGTACGACACAACCGAGTTATTGTCACAAATAACTTTAGTGTTATTTCAAGGCCATCCACTATAAGCAGCTCCATGACAAAATTTTAAAGTCATACTCCATGGTTGGACGCCTCATAATATGCTATAAATTCTACAGCCATGGTAGAAGAAGCTATAATAGACTTTTTAGCACTCTTACAAGACACAGCTCCTCCAGCCAGCAGAAAATGTAGCCTAAAGTAGATTTCATAGTATCTTGGCATCCAGCAAAATGAGAGTCGGTATATCCAACGATCTCAAGCTGATCCAACCTCCGATATATGAGCATGTAATCCTTTGTTTTCTATAAGTACCTCAAGACCCTTTTTGGTTGCTTTCCAATGGTCTAATCCCGGCTTACTCAAATATCTGTCAAGCATACCCACAATGTACGCAATATCCAGATGCGTACACAATTGGGCATACATAAGACTTTCTACCGCTGAAGCATAAGGAATCTTCTGTATTTCCTTTCCTCAAAATCATTCTTAGGGCACTGTTTGAGACTAAACTTGTCTCCCTTAGCAACATGGGTATCTCTTGGTTTGCAGTCATGCATGCCATACCTTTTGAAAACCTTTTCGATATAGTTCTTTTGTGATAAGCCCAAAGTACCACGAGAGCGATCTCGGTGTATTTTTATTCCTAACACAAAAGAAGCGTCACCAAGATCTTTCATCTCAAAATAATTAGCTAAAAATTTCGTGGTGTCGTGTAGTAAGCCTATATCTTTGCTGGCAAGAAAGATGTCATCGACATACAAAACCAGAAATATATACTCCCACAGAACTTATGGTATATACAATCATCAACCAAGTTCATCTCAAAACCAAATGAGATGATCACTTGATGAATCTTGAAATACCATTGTCTAGATGTCTGCTTGAGCCCATAGATGGATTTCTTAAGTTTGCGAACCATATTCTCTGGATCTTTGGATTCAAAGTTTTCTGGTTGCACCATATAAATAGTCTCATCAATTTCACGATTGAGAAACGATGTCTTTACATCCATGTGATGTAAGGCAAGATCAAAATACGCCACTAGTTCCATTATAATCCTAAAAGAGTTGTTCGAAGAAACTGGAGAGAAAGTCTCTTTATAGTCAATACCTTCTTTATGTGTAAAGCCTTTTGCAACAAGACGAGCTTTGAATCTTTCCACATTGCCTCTTGAATCCCTCTTGGTTTTAAATATCCATTTGCAATCAATGGGTTTCATACCTTCTGGCAACGTGATGAGTTCCCAAACGTCATTGTCACCCATAGACTTTATCTCCTCATTCATGGCATCTATCCACTTTTGAGAATTTGAACTTTTCATGGTTTGATGAAAGTTGATAGGATCATCTTCCATCATTTCAATGTCAACCTCATTTTCTTAGAGAAACACAATATAATCATCTGGTATTGCACTTCTTCTTTCTTTCGTGGATCTTCTTAATGGCATAGGTTCTTGAAATTGTAGAATTTGTTCAACATGAGGTTCTCTGATATTGTCCTGATTTGTGTCCTCTACAATGATAGGAGCAGAGTCTTGATCAATGCTAATAACACCTGTGGGAATATAAACGTATTCATCTTCAAAGACAATGTCTCTAACATCATCTTCCCCCGCAAACTCAACATCCTTAAAGAACCAACATTTCTATACTAAAAAATAGACTTATCTGTGCGATCATAAAACTTATACCCTCTTGATCGTTCAGAATATCCAACAAAATAACAACTAATAGTCCTTGCATCCAGTTCCTTTTCATTAGGCCTTTATGGCCTAGCCTCATCTGGACACCCCCAAACGTGCAAATGCTTTAGACTGGGCTTTTTACTGTCCAAAGTTCATAAGGGGTCTTATTAGTTGCTTTAATTGGAAATCTATTAAGGATATACGCTGCAGTCTTTAGTGCTTCACCCCATAGCGATTGTGGCAAGGTAGAGTGACTAATCATACTCATTACCATATCTTTAAGCGTACTGTTTCGTCTTTCAGCAACACCATTCATAATGGGGGAACCAGGCATAGTATACTGTGGGATGATACCGCATTCCTCTAAGAATTTAGCAAACAGTATCTACCGTAGTATTCACCACCACGATCAGATCAAATGGTTTTAATCCTTTTGTTGAGTTGATTCTCAACTTCACCCTTATAGGATTTGAACACGTCCAATGACTGTGATTTTTCATGAATGAGATATACGAAGCCATATCTTGAATAATCGTCTATGAACGTTATGAAATATTGTTGATCATTCCAAGGAACTGTAGGAAATGGCCCACAAATGTCCGTATGTATAAGTTCTAAGACGTCTGAAGTCCTATTCGCTTCAAATCTCTTTTTATTGGTTCGTTTTCCCTTAATACAATTGACACGAATGTCCAAAATCTGTAAAGTCTAAGGGTTCGAGAATATTGTCAGACACAAGTCTCTCTATTCTTCCTTTGGATATATGACCTAATCTCTTGTGCCACAACGTAGCTGAATTCTCATTAGTTAATTTTCTTTTCACACCACGTGTATTTAAATGCAGAGATTCATTGAATGAAGCAATAGTATCTAGTAAATAAATATTATCATAATCTCATAAAGAACCAGAACCAACCAATTTTGGATCATGAAACAAACTGAATTTTCCACTTTCAAATGAACAAGAATAACCAATTTTGTCCAAAACAAAAATAGAAATCAAATTTCGTCTAAAAGACGGAACAACAAATGTCTCATCAAGATCCAAATAATATCCAATCTTTAACAATAATCTAAATTTTCCAATTGCTTCAACTTCAATTGTCTTGTCGTCACACACATAGATGTATCTTCACCATCACTTGGTTTTCGAAAATGGAGGCAACCTTTCTTAGCACGCCAAGAGTGATAGTTGGTACACTGCTTCTTTGTATGTCCTTCGGCCTTACAAAAGAAAATACCTGAACTGGTATCATAATTGACACCATTAGACACACTAGGTGTCGTTTGTTGTTTATTTTGTGTGACTGTATTTGCAGCTTCCTTATCCTTATTTCTTTTTGTTTTTTTGCCCTTATTTTTGGAAGTATAGACAATATTAGAGCTTTCTGTCTTATTTTGCCTCAACCTCTCCTCTTCTTGGACACAGTACGAAATGAGCTCATTCAGAGATCAAGTCTCCTTGTGACAGTTATAGCTCACCTAAAACTGGTTAAATTGACCCGAAAGAGATATCAAAACAAAATGCACTAGCAATTTCTCACAGAGTTCAAGGTTAAGTGCTCTTAATTTTGAAGCAGTATGAGACATCTACATAATGTATTCCCTAATATTACCTTTACCACCATACATCATTGAGATAAGATTTGCCAAGAGCGTACCAAGTCAGCCTTTTTGTTCTTGGCAAACCATTTCTCAATATCTGCAAGGAATTCCTTTGTTATAATGATATTTTCAGACATAATGCCCCTGAATGCTTCCGTAATGGCCTTCTTTATGATCATCATATACATGCGATTCGGATTCTCTCACCTTTCAACGTCCCTCTTTTCATTCAAAGTGTTGTTATCCGTAAAAGGAGGTGGAGAATCAGACCTTATCGCAAGGTCGTGATCCATGACACCGAGAACTATTAAAAAATTCTCTTGCCATGCAAAAGTAGACATAGTTAAATGCAAAAAAAAAAAATAATAATAAATAAATAAACTTATCATGCTCAACAAAATACTTAGAATTAAAATAATAAATTCAAATAAAGGTAACCCCATCTCAGGACACTGTAACTCCATTAATATTTTATCTTTGGACAAAATATTAACTTGTAATTGACATTTTGATAAAGTAATCAAACATTGACAATAAGAACATATCAAATAATAAATCTTCCTTTGGACCGACTTATTGTTATATGTATAACCAAATAATCATCACACATTATTACCGCAATAGCACAAGTAATTTTAATGAGCACTCCCTTTCTTTTGGGCAGATTAATACTCACTTAAATTACATGTACCATTGTAACCGTAGGAAGAAGAGAATTTAATTTCGCATGATCATTATCTATGGACTTTTCGATCTTTCTTCTCAAACTACTTATTGTTTTGCTTTTTGAGGACAAGCAAAGAGTTAAGTGTGGGGGACTTGTTTTGTATGTTTTTGTTGTTATTTTGTGTCTTTTTTGTGTTTTATTTGTGTTCCTTTTATTTTAGGTTTTTCTCGGTCCATTTATTCGTTTTTTGCTCGATTTTGCGTTTTCGTGTATTTTTGTGTCTTGTGCTTTTTATTTCTCTTTTGATCTTTTATTTTGTAGGAAATTTGCATTCCGGAGAGTCGCGGAAAATAGTCGAAAAGTTGTCTGAAAGTTCCTATAGAGTCCCCGGCAATCGCCTCGACAAAAGTTTCGAGACCTCGCTCCCAGCGCCTGCGCGCCCGAGGTGCCCGCCCACGCTTCGTGCCTGCCCGCGCCCGCGAAACCACTTCGCTTGTCTCACAAGTTCCACGCGCGCCCAGCACCTGCAGCCCGTGCCCGCAACCACTTTACCTGCCTTGTAAGTTCCGCGCGCGCTCAGCAACTGCAGCCCGCGCCTGCGAATTGCACTCGCCCAGCTCGTAAGTGCTCCTCCCAGTAGCCTGCGTCCGCGCACCCTGCCAGCCCACGTCCGCGAATCTAAATTTGCTTAGGTCGCGAGTTTCCACTAGCAACCCTCACACTCGTGACTTGGGCGAACTTGCACGCGAAAATGACTTTGCTCGTGAGTTCTAATCATTAATTGTGTGTGTTTTAGTGTGTGTTTGTGGTATAGCTATAAATAGACTTATTGCTTCGTACTTTTAGAACAATTCCTCATTTGAAAGATTTTTCATCTTAGTTTCTCTCTCTTTCTCTCTCTACATTTTCTTTCTCTTTGTAAGGGCTCATAGACCCAATTTTTATTGTAATATTTCTCCATCAAGATTGCAACTTTCCGGCTTATTTCTTCTCGTGCATGCACTAGAGACTTGGAGACTTCGTTTAAGGTCCAATCGAAGACTTCGTTAAAGGTCTAAGATCTCGTGAGGTTTTTCTTTCCTTTATTTATTGAATTTTTCTAGGGTAAATGTAGGAGCTTTCATGAGTAGAATATGCATTGATCCTCGTAGGCTAGGGATTATGTGATTTTATTGTTGATTGCGTGAGCGAAAATTGATTGAGAGCTCGATTAATTGATTCGTGAGTGACGATTGCTTGATTGCATGTTCACGAACCTATGAGTGTCTTCTTTCCATCTCGGGTATTAGGGCACACCTTGTTAATTTTCTCTTTATTTTCCATTTTGTTTTTGCAATTGAAGGCCTTGCTAGTTGAGTTCACTTCTTGCTTTCGTTTTAGTTTAAAGTTGTGTTCTTTAGCTTAATCCAAAACCCAAAACGCGAGTATAATGTTTAGAATCTTTATTTTCTTTTCTTGTGTGAGTCAATCGATGCTTGAATCTGTGTTCGAACGACCTTTCTCGAGAGACACAACCCGAGGTTTGAGTTTATTCTGTACTCGGCTAAAAATAATAATAAAAAAAAAGAATAGCGTCGTTGCCGAGGAAGGCGAGTAGGCCATTGGATTTAGACAATTGATTGGCTTTTTCCGTATTACTCTTGCTTTTTGTGATCTTAATTTTGTGTGTTGCTCTTGGTTATTTGCTTGTTTTCGATTTCTCTTGCTATTTAGTGTTTGTGATTTTGTAAATATTGTACCTTTTTTTTTGTCTAGGTCTCGTGCGCCTTGGGTTGTTGTTGTTCTTGTGCGATGTAATTCACTTGAGGGGTTCCAAAGGATCCACATGGCTAATCTTATGCCGGAAGCTCGTCTCGTAGATACCCCGACAATTATCAAGAGGAGATGTACACGTATGAAGAGATGCCCCGTTCATATCCGAGTTATTCAAATTCTTACTCTTATGACGGATACTATATGTCCCATGGGTATGGCCCGAGTCATTTTTACTCGACATCTCGAGACGATTATGGTTATGACATTCTGGGTCACGACGAGCCGCCTTTATTTCAATCGTCCACCTCTGGACTACTACTATTATCTGCCTCCCGATTATTATTATTTTTATTATTATTCAAGATCTCCACCCGAGCCAACTCGAGAACCTCTCTGAGCCGTTCACTACAAGAAAATGATGAAATTCTAACGGAAATCTATTCCAAAAGAATTATTCCAACGACAATTCCAATGGATATTTCAATACTACTATTTCCATTGAAATTTTTCAATGGATTCCAACGGAAATTCCCACAAAAATATTCCGTTGGAATGGGTTTTTCATTAGAATTTCTGTTGGATTTTGACGATTCCAACAGTGGATTTTCCAACGGGGGTGAAAATAAAAATTCCAACGGAATTTGCATATTCCAACGGAAATTCTTATGATAAAAAGCCGTTGGAAATATAGTCGTTGGAATCATCAAATTTCATCTAAAATTCCAATGAAAAAATACATTACAACGGAAATTCCGTTGTAACCATTCCAACGGAAGCTATACCATTGGAATATCCGTTGAAATTTCCATTGGAATATATTACCATAAAATTTTCCGTTGGAATATAACAATTATTTGTAGTGGTTTAGATGAGATTATGGAGAAACCGGAGAACTGCAATCAATCTCTTCGGGCTTCAATGGCTCCCTTGTTTGAAAAAGAAGAAACCGAGTCCTTTGCTCCATCCTCTCCATCATACGAGCATCTATCGGTTGGCCAACCTTGTACATAGAGGGCCGAAGCTTTATTTTCAACAATGGTTGTGCTTCCGAGCGTCACCAAGGGATTTTGACGAGCACGCTAGAGGTACTTGTAAGCCTCATGTCGATCATCGAGGAGTTCCATAGCTGGAGGAGTATTCCCATTCCATCCGTTCTTCAATAAAACTTACGAAGTTCGACTTCACCATGGTTGCTTTTCTCGACTTGGACGCATCTCAAATTCTACTTGGGAGATATTGTTCTCTATTGGCGAGGATTATTCGGGAGAGTACCCTGTTAGAGGACGAGTTTCGAGCTATCGTGGATCGGTTTCCTCAATTAAAGAGATGAGTCTCACGCTCGTTTATGATGGAACACAATTTCTTGACACGAGTGAATACACAAACACGTACTACTTTAAAGTTTAACGAACATAACCTCTACCACTAATCAGTAAAGGCGCAGCTTTCAGTTGGGATGCCATCCCACTTCACTTTATTTAACTTAGTTCAATTTTTATAAATTTATGTGTGAGGTCTGAGAGATTACATAAACATTATAGAAACTTTATTAATATTGATATTAAAGAAGTCACAAGTCGCTTCATAATGGAGTACACACTTACATGCAGGTACAATGATGTCCCGCTTGTAGAAAACCCCAAGCCAATGGCCACAACTATTTCATTATCGACTTAAAAAAAAAAAAAAAAAAAAAAAAAAAAAA
>CACSLK010003174.1:6200511-6211506 GCA_902706635.1 Striga hermonthica
AAAAAAAACGAAATACAACCATAAGGGCCGATAGATATAATTCTATATATATAGAATTAGAAATTGTGAGTAGCAGTGTAAGTAGACAGAGGAGCCCAATCACGTGGAATCACATTGGGGGCAATTATCGTAGTCTGATTGGGTGGGCCGTTTGTAAGTTTTATGGAGAATGGGCCTTGTAATGGGCCTTGGTCAATGCACCAAGTCGCACCCCATACATGTCTCATCGGTTGCCATATGCCAAAATTCGCCTGTAAATACCAAACATGATTTTACCAGAGAAGTTACATTTGCTAAACTCATAGTATGGGGAAAAGTTAAGGTCCCGTTACGGAACCATTCCATCGGGGTTTGTAGACGTTACATCAATCATATAACCGTCATAGATAGTTAGTTGATCTAACGGTTACAAACACCGACGTAATGGTTCCGCAACGGGACCGTAGTATCTTCCCATAGTATGTAATAAAATTGACATGATAGTGAAGGATGATTAATTAATTAATTAATTACCTGTTTTATGGACATGCTTTCAATATCTCCCTCTCCATTTTCAAATTCAACTAAAATTGAGAGCCAATAAGGAGTTGATCCTTCATCAACATGGAAAGCAATGTTTTTCCCTGGATACTTGCAAAGTGTCCTACAAGAATAGATTAAATTTCAGTTAAAAGTGAAATTAATAGTTATAACATAATGTACAAGTACAACACAACACCAACATTTTAAAATTAATTACTAAATGAGTAAACTTCAATTTTAGTTTCGTATGTTTCACTACCCTAATTTTTTTGTTCTATTTGAATTTTTTTTTTTTCTTATGTTTGCAAAAAGATTACAAAAAAGTCTCTTAACATACATAAAAGACGAAATTGAAAATTTTTTTGCAAAACATAGGGAACTTTTTTTATTGCGAACTGATCTATTTGTAACATTTCTACAAACATAATACTAATGTAAATGGCATTGTTTTAGTAATATTTCATACTTTAAAACAAATAAATAATAAATAATACTAATATTGATTCAAAAACATTATTAAATAATAATTGTGAATATATTATAATTTTGATATCTTTATTTATATCTACCCATATTAGTTAGTCTATTTTATACAATGTAACTTGTGAAGTATGTATTAGAATAAATATTAATTAATTTATTAATATTTAATTAATAAGATTTCGATTTATACAATTTATTATATAATTTAGTATTGTATATATTTAAAAATATTAATAAATTATATATCCTTCCAAATGGTGGTCAACCAAGGAATTTCTAATGATTTTTCAAAAACAAAGAAAGAAATAATGGTAAGACCAGTTAACATTATAAGGAGTATTCAATTGGAATTTCTAATGATTTTTTACAACTTTAAAAATCTTGATGTATTCAATTTAGATTTGTTAAGATTTTTAAAAGTCTTGAAGAATATTCAATTGAAATTTTAAAAAGTCTTACAAAATTCTAAGGTATTTAAGGCTGTATTCAATTGAGATTTATAAGGACTTTTTAAGAGTTTAGAAATCTTGGTGTATTCAATTTAGATTTGTTATGACATTTCAAAACTTTTAAAAGTCATGTATACAATTTGGCGGAAACCTACCATATTAATAAATTCATATTAATGTTATTTAAGTAATTATAGAATATGGTAGGTTTACTTGTTGTATATAGAAGGTTGGCTCCACTATGGAGCCAACTGTTGACTTCATAGCAAAACCGTACAATTTGAATATTATAAAGTCTCACAAAATTTGAGGTATTTAATTTATTTGACACTGAGATTTACCAAGACTTCTTAAGATTTGGTGAAATTTCTAAACAAAAAATCTCATATGAAATCTCACTTCATATCCCACCCTCAGACTTAAGATTTCATAGAATTCCTCCAAAATCCGGACATCTTAAAAAAATTTAAAATCTTAAAAAGTCTTAAAATGTCACTTAAATCTCAAATGATCACTTTGAGACTAGAATTTGTTAAGACTTTATAAGATTTAGTGAAATTTCTAAACAAAGAACCTTATACGAACCACCTCTAGACTTAAGATTTCATAAAATTCATCAAAAATCTGAAAACGTTAAAAAAAATATTAAAATGTAACTTAAAATCTGAATTGAATAGGAGGCAATTAGGCATGCAGTGAAAAGACAGATGCTTAATTATAAAAATAGATAGGTGAATTAATAAGCTGACCTGGAAAAGACAATGGGAACTTCACCACGTGTGCGAATGCTGTCTGCCATGCCGGGGATGGCAAGGCGGCCAAAGGCGGGCCCGGAAAGGTCGAAATGGTACTGATTGTCGGAGCAGGCGCCCCCGGGAGGACACTCGTCAGTGATGATCACACTAATGGCCCTTCTACGGCAGATGCTGGGGTCCAAACACTTCACTTTGAAGCACGCTCCGCAGCCCATACCTTGTTGGAAAAGGGCGGCGTTTCCGGCAGAGACACGACCATGATATGGCCTCACGTGGACCAACGGCCCGTAACCGCACGCCCCTCCGTCGCTCCCGTCACCTCCCACATCACCGTACCACGTCGCCGTGCCCTTCAACCAATATGATTCACCACCCATTACCATGCTCATCACTACCACAACAATAATAATACTAATAGTGCTATAGTAATCCATATTATAGTAATTAAACTATAAATTAAAGGTGGATGATAGATAAAACGAGTAGATAGCTTGTTGATTATCAATGGCGTGGTATGTGTGTGTATATATAATGTAATTTGCATAGGTAGACTAGAATGATCTTTTCTATGTTTATAATAATTAATGGAAAAAAAGTTGCATGCCATATAAATTGTTGATTTTTGTCCAAATTAATCATGCCCCTTGTGGAAATTTGAGATTTCCTTTATTGACCTTGAGAGTTATCCGGTGGGACCCAACCGCAGTCAAGGCGTTAAATCCTCTGCACCGAAAAAATATCCAACTTCTATATAAAGAGTCAACGCTTGAAATACAACAGTATCGATCAAGAATTCTCATAATAATTGCTTGTGAAATTTTTAATGTACATAATTACTATTACAAATCTCATGCGATGCACGAATAAGAGATATTCGTCAATATTTTTATATCATTAAATAATTTTTATATAGTAAAGTTATGGAATCAATATGCAATATAATATACCTATATTAATTTATTTAAAATGTTATATGAAATTTAAATTATGTAAAATTACATACAACATCTATATAAAATTAGTACACAGCCCGTACATACATATAATTGATAATAGATTACATTATATTAATTCAAAATAAGTGTCATTTTTATATTTTTATTCAGAAATTCTTTGAATACAACGTGGTTCCATAAAGTAATTGTTTTGGTAAAATTTTATTATATATTTAAAAATCTAGGTGATTAATAAGTATAATATTAAAATTTATATTGTTTCATTAATTAAAATAAATTTTTATTTTTGTATAAACTATCCAAATTAAAAAAAAAAGTAGTTGACTAATTTATTAAATTATAAATAATTGACTATTATATTTACGTCTAATTTAATGTTGACCCATGAGTTATGAATAAGTACTTATTTGCAGTTTAATTTTTAAATTTCGAATCCAAATATAGACTAAACAATAAATCCCATTATATATATATATATATATATATATATATATATATATATATTTACATCAAATAACCTAAATAATTTTGCTCATTTTATATTAGATGTTGATTAATTTATTTTTGATAGAAACAACTATCAAATACCAAAAATATATTCCCTCACTTTATGTCATATATTAATTCATTCATTTCCCGTAGAAGATGCATCAAATACTAAAAATAAATTCGTCCACTTTATACCATATATTGATTGGTTTATTTCCCATTAAAATGCCATCAAATACCAATAAATTCACTCATTTTTATACCATGTATTGATTGATTTATTTTCAGATATAGTAACATAAGATTTTTTTGTCCGGAAAAAGTTACCATTTTCTTTACAAGAATATTTCACAACCTATCTTGTGAATTCTCTTATAGAAAAATAAAAAAGAGAGAAAAATGAAAATGAGAAAAAAATAATAAATTATCTTTATTTTATGAAAATATTATCATAGGAAACAATGAATTGTATACAATATCTAGAAAAAAAAAATTATATTTAACTTGTGAATTGTGTTTTTGTTAATTAAAATTGACTTGCCAACCAAATGAAGTAAAATCAAATTATAAATAAAAAAAAAAAAAAAAAATTATCAGCTATATTCTAAAAGGTGTGAAACAAACTTTTGGGTTAGTTATACTATGTGGTAGATTCATAAAAATGAAAACATTTGGGATTTCAAAAAAGTGGAAAATCAGATTTCTTGAAAAAGAAATTCTACTCATTCAATCAGTGACAATATTTTTTAGCAGGAATTATTTTCTATTTAAATAATTTCTTAAACTCTTTATAATTATTTATATAGTATTATATTATTATTGTATAATATCTTCAAAAACTGGGTACCT
This sequence comes from Striga hermonthica, assembly GCA_902706635.1. NCBI lineage: Eukaryota > Viridiplantae > Streptophyta > Magnoliopsida > Lamiales > Orobanchaceae > Striga > Striga hermonthica. The sequence continues at coordinate 6,205,015 of CACSLK010003174.1, forward strand.
TTTATAATTATGAAATAATTAATGTGGATAATGTTGTCGCCTTAAGAAAATATCAGATTAGAAAACAATTTTTCTACATTTTTATTTCCTCAAGAATACTTAATCAATTATTTTCCCAAAAATAATAACAAAAAAACTTGCATATAATAACAATTGTGTCACATACTTAATTATTAATTTTTTTTTTTAGTAATGATAATCTAATTTAATCAAAGTCATTTGGTGGCTTGTTGGTATTAAGGAATTGAAGGGAAACATAATCTTTTGACAATCATCATGATATGTTATCAAATTATCCAAAGATTTGATTTATTTTATTTATGAAAAAGATTACATAGATGATAGGAGGCATTTTTGTAATACCTTTATTAAAAAATATATAATCCTAAATTAGTACAAATAAAAATTTATCCAAAAATAAATTTCTTAAAATAGTAAATAATAATTTATTGGCGGAAAATAGTTACTATTTTAAAAATAATCAAACTTTTATATATATAAATAATAATGTGAAGCGGTGACATTGACTGAACCGGTGGATTTCTAATACTGTTTGTTACCCACACTATTTTTCGGCATATGTACGTTTTATCTATTTATATATAAAGCGTTGGCTTAGATTCGTAGTTAATACATGATATTAGTCTATATTGTCTCTACCTGTCAAAAGTATCATTTGGTCTTTTGTATATTTTTGGACTATTTTTACATGTTTACTCTATACTTTTTATAAATACTTAAGAGTAAAATAAAGTACGCTACAGTGTTCGAGCATCAAAAAATAAAAACGGAAGCAAGTGACTTTAATTTCTCCGGGTAGCGTATAAGATCCCCTCACAACTTTTCATTAATAGCTCAGTTTGCAAGCACAAAGTACAACTTGGAGTACAAAATTCCAATTTCTCCATAATCTAGCCAACGTTATACACAAACACAACTAATTAATCAACTGGCCACAACCTAGTGGAATTCAAAAAACTAGCTAAGAACCTCTGCCAGCTATCATGGTATTTAATCCCTAAGTACGAAAAGTGTTTGTAGAATTAAGAAAACAAAACACAGTTATTCAGTCGCGTAAGAACACTGAAAAACTGTTAGCGTTAGCCGCAGAACACGCGCGAGATCACTAGGAGATGGAGCCGAAGGCCTCAATGACGCGGGACTGGTAGCGTGTATGGGTCTGCAGGCAGTGCGTGATTTGTTCACGGGAGTTGTACTACGGTGACCTGGACTGTACGCGTGTTGCGAACAGGCGTCACCAAGCGCACGCGCGAAGAGACTGTGCAAGAAGTTTGCGTGACTCGACAATCGCGAATGCTGGATGCTTGTTATAAGTGCAGTTTCTCTTACCTCGCGCGACCCAGGAATCGCTAAAGCTCTCTCGCGACATTGTCGCAGGCGGACATGGCGTGACTTGGCTGGCCGCAGCAAGCCTCAGCAGCGCACGACACAAGTGTCGAGCGACCCACACATGAGACTCCGATGACACGTCTGACGAACCCGGCGAGGTGCCGCAATTTCGGCAAAGTAAGCTAACTTGGACAAGAAGTTTGCTGCCTTAGGAATTCTTCTGATATGAAATTTTTGTTCCAACGGGATTTGGGAATTTTCTAATTAGAAAGGATCCTAAATTAATGGCTACAATAGTGAAATTTTGTTCTCATATTTTTTTTTTTTCAATAGTTGTTTAAATATGCATATGATTACTTTACACTGCCAAAATGCATTGGAACTGATTACTAATATGGAAAGCTAATTAATTAATTAAATTGCTAAGGTGGCATGTGAATTAATTTAAATATATATTACAAATCCACTTTTAAAATACCAAATGGAGAAGGAATTTTAAAGCTAAGATAATTTAAAATCCTAAGGCTTCCATTTTCGTTTGTCAGTGATGTAGTTTTTACAAAGTGTAGACCTCGCCTAACCGGGGACATTACAAAAAATCACTTGCAGAATCACAAGGACGAACTGCAAAGATACTAGAAAATTATGTTTAGAGAGCAGCACCCTGCCTAAATGAGGACTACAATCTTTCGGTAATGACCTTGGGATCAGAAATGAGATTCACTTAAAATGTGACGAGAATCATCTTCCCCTAACGGAGTCACTGAATTTCACTCACATGGACAACACAAACCGACTATTAATTTCATTAGCCATGAATTTGGTCTTGGCTTATGGAAATTAGTGTGATCTTCTAAAAGCCCTTCTCTTACAAAGTCGAACGCATAGACCTGCCCTAACATGTCATACATCATTCTAAGTGTTTGAGATGTTGATGAATTTAACTTAATATTGTTTGAGGATATCAATGCTAATGCTTAAATTCGAATTGTGTTTAATTAGTAATTTTTTTGTGATCCTTAGGATTCATTCATCATGTCTTTCAATCTGCCTTTTGTCATTCAAAAAGAAAATCAACTTACTAATCCCATAATGATTGAAGGAGGAACTTGGACTCTGTCTTGACAGTAGAAGGGTACAAGTCTGTACTCTTTGAGAACTGTCCGGACAAGCCCACTAGGCATCCACTGAGCTTGAGAAGGAAAAGTGCTAGGTGGAAGAAGGCTGACAATATATCTCGTTGCTACATTATGCCATCTACAGCTAATGTGGTTCAACATCAACATCAAGCCCTGGACACCACCTATTACATCCTTCTTAACCTTAACGAGCTCTTTGGACACCAGTCGATGGCTGCCAGACAAGAGGATATGCGGGTTCTAATAAACACAACCATGGCTGAGGTCACTCCCATGAGGGCGCATGTTCTAAAGCTGATGGCCTAACTCAATGAGTTTGAGGTCTTTGGCGTCTGTATCAAGAAGGAGACCTAGGTTGATATCTTGCTCCAGTTGCTGCTGAAGAGCATTGACCAGTTTCGCTTGACTAAGACATGAACAAGTTGTTTTTTTTTTGTTAGCGAAGCTTCTCGGTAAGCTCCAAGTGACTGAGGGCCTATTTCGTCATAATGCACAGGTGGTCGTGGTCGAGCGGGTCGGCCCTCTACCTCTGGATCTAAAAAATCCAAGAGAAAGGGAATGTGTGCTGGGAAGGACAAGGTGGCGCCTGGGCTCGTGATCTCTTCAGTGGTCGCGCTTGGAGGTGCGAAGAAGCCAAAACGAAAATGTCATTGCAGGACACTAGAAGGCCAACTGGTCTTTCCTCAAGAAGGACAATGGAGGTATTTCTCATTCTATTGTCGTAGAAACATGTTTAGCAATGTTATTCACCAGTACCTGGTGTATGGATACGTGAGTTAGTGATCATGTCTGCAGTTTATTTCAGGAATTCTAGGAAACCAGACGACCTAGAAATGGAGAGATTACTGTCCACATAGGCAACACCCGAAGGCAGAAGTTGTTGTAGTGAGTGACATTACTTTATGCTTTGCTAGGAGTAGATGTTGGTTTAATATATTGCCTTTTTGTTTCAGTGTTTAGCAATAAATAGATTTCCATTTCTAAAATTTTTTATGGATGGTTATGCTATTTTGTTTTATTTTTACTGCATTAGGATTATTTTGGTAGACTTGGATGTGCATATAGACTACTTCATAGAATCCAATAATGTGGTCCTATCAACGTGTAGTTCTTATCCTAATAATTTTCCTTCTTATCTCTTAGTCTGCCTTAATAGACGGTCTAGTCATACGACCACATTGGCTTCCCTTGAGTTAGATTGCCTCTTTGTTATGCTCGTGCACTCTCTCAGGTTGATACCTCGATCTACATACTTCCAGGTCAAGTTTCTACCAGACCATCCAAGGGTCCTAGCTCGACCTGTTGACGATCTTTCTTACATGCGTCGTCACCATCAACCTGATGCCTCTTCGACCTCTGATATCTTTGATCTGCGATGGACCCACCGGTTCAACTGATTTAGCTAGACAACTTCTCAAATCAGGTCGACTCGGTATGGTATCCCATATCAACATAAAAATAGCTCAAATTATACTATAACCATCCCAATAGGTTTGTCCATTGCTACATTGGTTATGGATTTTACTTATATTGCACAAGAGACCGATAATATAATCTTTTGTGTGACACCATACTATATTATCTTCAATGGGAATAACAAGAAAATGTTTGCATTGATATATTCCAACTATAAATGCAAACACGTTTGGCTAATTTCGATTCTCATTCAAAATTGGAATTTGGTTTAAACCAAGGCGAAGCTTTTAATGTACTAACCAACAATGAAATTTTAGAAAAAAGAAAAAAAAAAATTGCAACCAACCGCTACTTTTGATGTGTATACATAAAGCTTGCTTTTCGCGTAAACATTACATTTCTTTTAAATGCTAATCATGTTTAATGAAACTGTCTTATATTCAGATGTTCTACATTTGGAGATTGTAGTCCATCATGGATGAGACAGAAGATCGCTTATTGGTTACTTGTGAAATATGAAAAATATAGTTCACAACCTAGATAGAAATGAACAACAAATCATGAATGGTTGTAGTGTTAACTGTACAGTCTGCCTCGACTGATTAATTGCATTAGTGACTGTGTGCATTGAACGGGTCCAAGAGAGGATCAGTTTGTTTTGAACTGATTGGTAAACAAACTAGACCTCAGTTATTTACTGTGTATTCTTAACACTTAAGATATAAACAAGCATGTGCATACAGTAGTTGCTACATTGATGCACCAAAAAGTGAGATCCATTATGTTGGATCAATTGTCTGACGTATGATGGGTTGTTCAATTATTTACGGTCATCGTGCGCTATATTCTGATGATGTCCCCGAGATGAGCTCAAGAAGGATTCTTATGTTAAATCCTGCATGTGGATTAAGTTTCGATATAATAATAAGAAAGTACTGAGTGGTACTAGTCTCGGCACAACAAGTCAATCAATTGCATTATCAGTAATTAAATTAATTGAGGGACATTATAACTTAAATATAGGGAGATAAATTGAGTAATTATAATGGGAACCTCAAATTGAAATTTGGGAGTCAAACGGGGAAGATCAACGGTTTTTTGTAGGTGGACTGAATAACCGTTCAAGTATGAGTGTAGTGGGCTTGGCCCATAGTTGAGCTCATACTTAGTAAACTCATATTTGACACTTCCTTAAAATCCTTATTGTAGCCTACAAATACAAACTATCCTTATTATAAAAATCATAATTGTTAGATCTTTTGAGTTAACCACCAAGACAAACAAAGATTGTAACGTAATAAAATAGAAGTCCCGAGATAAACCTGAGACTCCCAGCCCCGACGTTCGTGACTGAGAGCCGCTCAGCAGCAACAGAGTACAACCTGCGAGCCTAAGCCGAGGCGTCGTACCCATCTGCGATGCCGAGGCCGCCGCATGTGTCCAGCCCCGCGACCTAACTGCGCGACATGCGAGCAGTGACCGGTGATCCCGCGTGTAACTCCCAAAATATTATTTACTATTTATGGAGCTCGACTTTATTTCCATGAATAGTCAATTTCCTTATTTGAAGCATTTATTATTATTATTTGCATTAAATCTAGTAATTCGTTTAATGTCTAAGTCATGGAGAATTTACTCGATTTTTTATTATTAAAATCAGATTTATTTAGCTGATGTATCGGTTCTATTTTTTAAACTGAGCCTTGGAATAATCAAAATTTCATTAAGTTGGGCCGAAGCTCAATAAACGAGAGAGTCCATTTTAGCCGGCCCATTTAAGTTAATCGAGCCTATGTTCGGTTTTATTCGGCCCATTTCATTTAATCGAGCTCATGCTCGATTTAATTTTATTTCATTTAAAAAATAGAGCCTATAGTCGATTTTTAAATCCCGGCCCAATATTATTTTATTTGACCGACTAATTTATTTAGTCCAAGTCTGATTAATTTTCTTAGTCGAGCATTTAATTCCTTAGTCAATATTCGTTCTAATCGAGCCCAAGTCGAATTAAATTCACTAGCCCGATTTTAGGATTGTTAAAGCACGATTTTGAGGCCCAACACAAGAAAACCCTAGTCTTCCTACACCTACTATATATATATCCTCATCTTCATCCTAATTTCCCTTTAACACCTAAAAAACCCTAGCCCAACACCTTCATTCCACCTTTAAGCACCAAATCCAGTGAGCCCTTCTATTTTTCGGCCAGTTTCCGGTGAAACCCACGCTGGCGAGCTCACCTCGCACCACCCCAGCTTCGGTTCGCAGCCCTTCGCACGAGCCCAACTCCCTGACGCGACCGAGCCAGCCACAACCCGCGTCGCTACCGTACACCCCCGTCCAGCTCCTGCTCGTGACTGTACCGTACGTCATTCAGTTCGTACGCTGCTCGCCCGTGCACTCCCGTCGACCTGGACCAGCATGTCATACACCCGTGTCCAACCACCGAGCGCCCAGACCTGTGACCGTATTCCCCTGTATGTGTTGGTGTTATATACTTAAGCTTTGCTTTAGTGGATATTACACTTGTTATTTCTTGATGAATGAGAATTATGTTTGGTTAAATAAGTTCCACGTTCTGTTGTTT
>CACSLK010003174.1:6221064-6235159 GCA_902706635.1 Striga hermonthica
ATATGTGTGTGTGTGTGTGTGTGTGTGAGTGTGTGTGTGTGTCTGTGTGTTGATTACATGATTTGCTATTACATGTGCTGAATATTCAGTGTCGATTCCGGCGGAGCATCGTTGATTCATTTATGCTCACGCTTATCCACTAACCATTTTTCAATTTTTCAGGTGACGGAGTCCCGCGTGGAGCGTGAGCCGGATGTGGTGGTGATCATCAGTCAGGATATTTTTGAATGAACATGTCATGTAGTATTTGAACATGTTTGAATTATCTGCCTTTTGTCGTTGCATGCTTATTGATGCTTGTGTGTGTTTTCTGAACTTATATTTGCTTCCGCATTCCAGAACTGTGTTTCAGATTTCAGAACAATATTTCAGTATTTCAATATTCAGAATTTCAATTCATACATGCCTAATTCCAGTATTTTTCATGGCACCTATTACAGTAATGAGTTTTACTTGGTTGCATGCATAGTAGTAAAAGAGAAAGATATATTATTAAAGTTGAGTAGCATCCCGCAAATTAAAGTTAAAGTATTTTTGAAAAATTATTAAGAGTTTTCGAAAATTTTGTCAGTGCTTTCCTATTATAGCGTGAAGAATTTACTCTGATTTTAGTAAGTTTAGGCGGGTGTTACACTGCAACCCCGGCTACGAACAATTTTCGATTCTACCGATTGCCGAGAGGTTCATACGATCTCCATCAACGGATATAAGAAACGTCAGAGTCTACAATTTCTAAGCAGTGAGTGTTCAAACCAGTCTATAGTCCGTTGCCCTTAGGCTTATGTAATTTGTAGACTTAGATAGGTGACTTACACGAAATACGATGTTCCTAATATAAACCCAACATTTATAACATCGTCTGACCACAGGAACTTGGGCGGCCATCTCTTGCACACAAGAATTCATCGACCCGAGCTACGCTGCTTTTGTGCATCAAGGGCATAAGTGAACAACTTACTCCGGCATAACCCTAGATGCCTCGACCACAAGATACAAAGTCTTCTAAAGAAACATTGGATCGATGCGTCCGAAAAAAGGCAAACGTTGATCTCAAACAGATTCTGAAACGGGTTGCCAAACAAAACCGGTTCCTACCGCCCAATATAATTCAACCACCTGCGAGTTGCCCAACAACTCGAGAAACTTGTTGGAGCCTATGAGAACTTGTTACGCGTATCATGAAGAAATCGAGAGAAATTTTTGTGGTGAAGAACACCATTTTTGATTAATCTAAAAAACTAAGTACAGCTAATGTCTCGAACGTGTATATATACACACGTATGCATACACATATCAAACAGAAATTGACCAAGAACGACGTCGTGTAAGGGTATACATGAAACGACGTCGTCTTTACTTGAAATTCAAAACAATTAAGAAAAACGCGCGAAGGCGCCAAAATCGAGAAAAAGGAGAAAACGATTTTTAAAACTGGAACTGCATAATGGTCTTCTCTTGACTTGAACTGCACTCAACAGGCAAGACCACGATCAAGGTCCACCATTCCAACAGCCCCCCCTCAAGGTGGGCGTGGGGTGACACAAACCATGCCCAACTTGACAAGTAAACTCTGAAAATGTGCTCCCATAAGTAACTTGGTGAAGATATCTGCACATTGCATCTTTGAAGGGACAAACATAGGAGCAACAAAACTCGTCTTGAACTTGTCCCGAACAAAATGACAATCAATTTCCAGATGCTTTGCCCTCTCGTGAAACACCGGATTTGCACTAATATGTAAGGCAGCCTTGTTGTCACACCAAAGAGGAATAGGAAAGATAAGATCAAGATGAAAATCCTGTGCAATGTAGCTAATCCAAAGTAGCTCAGCCACTAATGAGCTCATAGATCGATACTCTGCTTCAGCTGAGGAGCGGGACACCGTAGTTTGTTTCTTGCTCTTCCAAGAAATTAAAGCACCACCCATAAACACACAATATCCAGTTATGGATCGTCTAGTATCTTTACATGCAGCCCAATCTGCATCACAAAATTCATTTAGCTGAGAGGATGGACCTGCTGGGAAGTGAAGGCCTAAGTCTGATGTTCCCTTCAAATATCTCAAGATGTGAAGTGCTGCATCCCAATGTGTATTAAGAGGGTTAGTGACAAACTGGCTGAGTTGTTGAACGGCATAAGTAACATCAGGCCGAGTCATATTGAGGTACAACAGCCTGCCTATGAGCCTTCTGAACTTATCAGGTTCATGAAGAGGTATGCCTTCATCCATAGTTAACTTCATCCCATGTGGGAGTGGTGTGGAGGCACATTTGCATTCCAGTAAGCCTGCATCTCCCAACAAGTCAAGTATATACTTCCTTTGACTGAGGAGAACACCATCTTTGGTTTTGGCAATTTCAACTCCAAGAAAGAACTTTGCCAAACCCAGGTCTTTGATGGTAAAAGTGTCATTCAGAAACTGCTTTAATTCAGTAATCAATCTTCCACTTGAACTTGTAAGTAGAACATCATCCACATATACCAATAGAGCCAAGTAATCTGATCCTTTTTTCATAGTAAATAAACAATGGTCATATCTGGATTGAATCAAACCAAAATCTGAGAGTTTGTGACATAACTCATTATTCCACTCTCTTGATGCTTGTTTGAGACCATATAGGCTCCTAATAAGCTTGCAAACTTGTCCCTCTTTAGCCTTGAAATATCCCAATGGTGGTTTCATGTACACCTCCTCTGATAAATGCCCATGCAAGAATGCATTATTCACATCCAATTGGTGAAGTTCCCAGTTCTGCTGTACAGCTAAGGCAATGAGCATTCTTACAGTCACCAACTTTGCTACTGGAGAAAAAATTTCAAAATAGTCCACACCTTGGACTTGGTTGTATCCCTTAGCTACAAGCCGTGCTTTAAACCTTTCTACTGAACCGTCTGCCTTTCTTTTTATCTTAAAAACCCACTTAGAGCCTATTGCCTTTTTTCCATTTGGTAAATCTGTAATTTCCCATGTGTGATTGTTCTCAAGAGCCTCTAATTCCTTTTGCATAGCTTCTCTCCATGCAGGATGTTTACTTGCTTCACCATAATGAGCTGGTTCCTTGCTCATTTCAAGCTTACTCATGAAGGCTTCAAATTCCTGTGACTGAGGTATCACCACTTGAGTCACATTATTGCAGACATGGTCCTTTTGCCATATGGGTGGCTGCTTGTGTCTCATGCTTCTCCTTATTCCTTCTATTTCATTAGAAGTATCAACCTCCTCATCTCCTACATTGCTGTCTGAAATCATCCTTTCTTCATTATCATCTTGAACTGTAAGTGGTATAGGAACTCCTTCATTCCCAGATTTAGTATTAAAAGGAAACTGCTCTTCAAAGAAGTTGACATCTCTCCCCACAAATATGTCTCTTGTTTCCATGTCATATAGTCTGTAACCTTTTTTTCCTGCAATGTAGCCAAGGAAAGCACATTTTATACCCCTTCTCTCAAATTTGGACTTATGAGGCACAGTATTGGCAGCAAAACACAAGCACCCAAATGGTTTTAGCACTCCATAGTCTGCCTTTCTTTTATTGAGTCTTTCAAAAGGTGTCTCCCAGTTCACCACTGAGGTAGGCACTCTATTGATGTTAAAAGCTGCTGTAAGCACTGCAAAGGGCCAGAATTTTGTAGGCATACTTGCTTGAAAGATCAGTGCTCTTGCTACTTCCAACAAATGCCTGTGCTTTCTCTCCACTACCCCATTCTGTTGAGGAGTGTATACACATGTAGTTTCATGCAATATTCCTTTTTTCTTGAAGAAGTTCTGCAAATCTGTTCCCAAAAACTCCTTCCCATTATCAGATCTTACTCTCTTAACAATGCTCTCATACTGTGTTTCAGCCATGGTCACAAAAGACTGCAATAACTGATTTGATTCTGACTTATGCCCCATAAGAAACACCCATGTTCCCCTACTGTAATCATCTACTACAGTAAGGAAGTAGGGTGTGGCTATCACACTTTCATCCTTGCAAGGTCCCCATATGTCTATGTGAATTAACTCAAAACAATAGCTGGTTTGAATGTTGTTGTTACCAAAGGGCTGCCTATGTTGCTTTGCTTTCTGACAGACTTCACACCTTTGTAACAATTCCTCACCATCTCTGTTGCAGCTTCCCTTTAGGAAATGTAGATGTTTTAATGCTGAATAGGAGGCATGGCCCAAGTTCCTATGCCAAGACTCTATGCTCATATTGCAGCTCTCCTTTCCTTCAAACATGTCCTTCCAAATGTATAAGTTTCCCATCAATTTTCCATATCCCAACACTCTCTCATTCAGTTGGTTCTGCAAGTAACAATGATACCCAGTGAAAATCCAGGTTAAGTTGCTGTTTGCACACAACTGCATGACTGACATCAAGTTATACTTGAAGGATGGCATGTATAAGACATCTTGCAGGATTATCTCTTCATTAATAATCACATCTCCTGCACTATCAACAGTTTTGAGTGTTCCATCTGGTAGGCATATACTAACTGGATTTTTTAACTTCGCCAAGTCCTTCATCATTCTTCTATTTGTACATATGTGCCTGCTGGCACCAGTGTCTATGATCCATTCATTGTTGTGAACTCCCTTAGTTGCTGATAAAGCAAAATGAACTCCCTCTTCCATTTCACTGTCTGTATAATTTGCAAACTGAGCATAATCCATTCTTTGATTCCCATTTTCCTTTCCTTTTATGTACTCAGTTAGCTCATTCAATTGCTTGATCACTGAGGCCAAGTCACTTCCTTTATTTTCTTCCTTCATGCTTGGTGTTTGGCCATATGACTGCTCTGATTTGTATATCTCAGCACTATTAGCATATGCCCTTCTATTATGTTCCTTGATCTCCCTGTACCAGCCTGGAACACCATGTATCTTAAAACAAGTAGAGATTGTATGTCCATTCATGCCACACTTATCACAATGTAGCTTAGCTTTCTCTTCCTTACTCATTCTAAAACCTCCTCTTCCTTTCATGTTGTTCCATTGGCCTCCTGTGTTTCCAGGTTTTCCAGCAAAATTACCTCTGCCTTGTCCTCTTCCACCTCCACCTATTCTAGCCATCATAGCATTAGTTTCACCATAGCAATTTTGTATACTCCTTTGCCTTTCTGCACTTAAAACCATGGAATATGCTTTGTTCACAGTAGGTAAGGGCTCCATCAACATTATTTGATTTTTCAGGTTGTCATAAGCATCATTGAGCCCCATGAGGAACTGGATGAGTTTTGTTTCTAACTCATATTGTGCTACTAACTTTCCCTTTTCACAATTGCAGCTTTGTACAGGCACTACACATGCCAATTCATCCCAGAGTTTCTTAAGCTTCCCAAAATACTCCATGACAGTACTATTTCCTTGGGTTAAGCTGGTTATCTCTCTCTGCAACTTATATTTCAGAGGACCATTATTTGCCCCAAATCTCTGTCCTATTTCTTCCCATAATTCCTTGGAAGTTTCAGCACACATGAAAGTTTCAGCTACTTCCTTAGACAGTGAGTTCAAAATCCAAGACAAAACCATCCAATCAACTTTTCTCCAATCAGCAAAAGATGCATCATCCTCAGTAGGTTTAGAAACTTCTCCAGTAACAAATCCGAGCTTATTCTTAGCTCCTAATGCAATAATCATAGATTTCCTCCATGGCAGAAAGTTGTTTCCAGATAATTGATGTGATACTAGCATCATACCAGGACTATCTGAACCGTGTAAAATGAGCGGATCTGATAGAGTTACCTTCGATCCTGATTTTGTGTTCGTCGTCAACAGCGGCCATGGATTTGCTCTCCTTTGCTCCATTTCAAGTTTTGAGCTTCCACCAGCTCGATCGATTCGATGTTCTGCTCTTCAGCTCAAAATCGATGTTTGTTTACAGCGGATTCCCAGAAATCAATGCTCTGGTACCATGAAGAAATCGAGAGAAATTTTTGTGGTGAAGAACACCATTTTTGATTAATCTAAAAAACTAAGTACAGCTAATGTCTCGAACGTGTATATATACACACGTATACATGCACATATCAAACAGAAATTGACCAAGAACGACGTCGTGTAAGGGTATACATGAAACGACGTTGTCTTTACTTGAAAGTCAAAACAATTAAGAAAAACGCGCGAAGGCGCCAAAACAAAGAAAAAGGAGAAAACGATTTTTAAGACTGGAATTGCATAATGGTCTTCTCTTGACTTGAACTGCACTCAACAGGCAAGACCACGATCAAGGTCCACCATTCCAACATATCAGAGATAATATATTTACTGTTGTCTTTTATTTATAGATAACATCTCTCGAAGCTTGAAAAGGATGATCGAGAAATTAATACCATCCTCCCTAGAGCAATTATTGCCAGAGTATTAACACTAGTATATAATTCTTTCTTTTTCAATAAACAGATTATTAAGCATTCAACTCCCGTCTGGGATCTTTGTCCTGCTCTCAATTCCAGTCGTTTTACTATTTAATATTAGTAGAAAATCGACTATCAACAATTACAACTTCCATTAAGATATCCTTCCCTGCCATATTTCTTGCTCATTTATTCAAACAAATATAAAAATTACTCTTTAGATTTTCCAATTCTCAAAGTGAGAACTATTTGATTCAATATGATCACTTATGAATACTCTGTTGTTGCATATGCAGAAGATGTGTGGAATATTATACAATCATTGATCAAATTTTATTGAACTTTGACCAATACTAGTATCCATTCTTATGCACATGCATGATGACAAATAAAATTTTATATATTATGCGAGTGTATACAATATTTAATATTTTAAATTAAATAGTGAATGTATTACGTGATTTTAATGAATTTAAACACCCATGCCGACTAACTAATATATGAGAAAAATAGTTTGATAAGACGAAAAAAATAATATTTACTGCAAAATAAGTATCTTAAAGAAAAAAAAAAAAAAAAACTGCAATACAATTTTTTTATAAGTATTTATTTTTCACATACCATTTAATGTAAATTTATAATTAGTTAGTATTAGTAGTAATTATTATTATATAAATTAGGTTAAAATTATTTACACTTTATCAATGTAAAATGTAACGGTTTTATATTAATTGAAAAAAACTGAGCGAGAAAACTATAAAAGTTTTGTTAAATAGTTTTATTTAATGCATCTGCCAGCAATTATATCTCTACATTAATTGAAAAAATGAGCAGAAAAATTATAAAAGTTTTATTAAATAATTTTATTTAATGCATCTACCAACAATTATGCAGATATAGATATAGATTAGTGGAATGATTAATTATATCAAATGCGACGGAATTCCTTTTAAATTTGTTGCATTGACAAGATTTCACTGGTACTATATTAAAATAGTCTTCTTATATATTATACTAGTGCATACCCCGTGCGATGCACGTGATACATATAATAAATCAATTAGTTCTATAGGACTTGTACATCTAGATCAAAAAAAATAAGCTTGAATCATCCATATTTCACATCTTTTAATAAGTGGCGTTTATTTAAGCCAAAAAATTAACATGTTAATTAATATATAATTCCACTAACACGTCATACTAATATTTTAGAATACATATTTATTCATTGATATAAGAAAAAAAAATAAAAATTTTATTTATTCTCGTTCACCATATAATACTCAATTATTATTTTTTATAAAATTTATAGTCATAAAATGTCATTATTATTATTTATAAAAGTTATAGAAGTAGTCTTCTTTATGTAATAATATTCAAAATAAAATTTTGAGTATAAATGTTTACAAAATACACACATGTTTTTTAGAATTCAATTTTGTCATAATAATTCTTTTTTTTAAAAAAAAAAATGATTTAGCAATTGCCAAAAAATAAATCCCTTGCATAATCAAGAGATTTTTTCTAATTTTCATCCTAAGGCTTTATAGTTTATTTAATACTATGCAATAGAAAAATATTTTACAATAAGTTCATTTTTGAAACATAACAAAAAAAAAGTGATAAAAACACTATCATAGTTGACAATAATATACAAATAAATAACATGTCAAAATTTTAAAAAATAACTAATATAATTTTATTATCTAACCATCAATAAAATCATTTAATGATGTGATCATTATCTTTTAAATGATAAATAATATTAATTTTTTTAAAAAAATATTAGTTTTATATAATTAAATAAAGTTTAAAAATATTACTCGACAAATATTAATTATAATGGATAAAGTCAGAACAATATCATTAGATGTTACGGCCTGCGTAAACCTTCTAACTCATGTTCACCTACACTGTTGCAAGAAAGTTCGACAAGAAAAAGCCAAATCCAGACGAGGATTACACTTTGACTTGAAAACTCCAAATCCAGACAAGGCCAGAGGTGGCTAAAGCCCAGGCCGGGCTGCGGGCCTCAAATATTGGGCCCATAACCGGCCCGGCAATATCTAAGGGCCAGTTCATTGAACCGGCCAGACTCAGCAGTTCTGGTTTTACAAAAAAATATAATTGTGACTCGTCGGAAACTCGGGCACAGCCCGGCGGGTCAGAAAGGAGTACAACACAACCAGTAACCGGCCCTTAAAGGGTTCCAGGCTGGTTCAAAAACAAGCTAGGGCGGGCGGGCCGGTTCAAAAACCGGCTAGGGGAGGCGGGCCGGTTCACGGGCCAGGCCAACCGTGGTCATGTCTAGACAAGAATAAAAATTTGACAAGAAAGCAACGTAAAAGAAAAAAGATAGGGGCCAAAATAAATCAGCCGCAACGGACTTATGTGCATCAAAGATTCTGAGATTGCTTTTGCTACTTCTGGGATCAGATGTGAAATATAATACTTGCAAGGCAGAATAGCAAAACTAGGCAAGTTTTACTACTATGATACAAGTTGCTACATCACTCAGCAGCACAATCACCTAAATAACTCGGATAAATGATAATCAATGTACCCGCTGGATTCAAGTAATCATTTTCTCAATATTATCTAATAAATGTCTTCATTTCAGTAGCATCAAGATTACAGCATGCTTTATCAAGTGCAAAACCAATAAAAAAAATCATATGAAGCATTTACAACATAATGCATATGCACAAAACGACAATAAAAAATGATGATCTGAAGTTCGCTAACCATCCTTATCCAAGAACTTGCAGAGCTGATGTCTTGATAGAAATAACAGTTTTTCTTTGATGGTTGTCAGCAAGCTCTTGATTGCCACAAAAGAAAATCCTTCTCACCTGCTTACCTGGATAGCATAGAGATATTAACTTTGCAAGAAAGTGCGGTCCAAATCTATCTCACAAGCCAAAAAGTATTCATGCTGAGCCCAACATTTAACCAATGCTAAAGCTCCATTTGACGAATTTGAAGTCAAGGATTTCAAATCCCTTATAAGAACAGAGTAATTTGAAAACATTCCCTCAGATACTCTCCACAAATCCGAACCATCTATCAAAATATGCAAGATTAAAGAGAACTTGCTGAGCCCACCATCCGCCAAACTGTTTAAATGATGATCTATATACAAAGATTGGCTACCTTGCCCTTCTCAAATAGCTAAATTGTTAAATTATCAACTCCTGCCCTCTTTCATAATTTCATGAACATCCATTTTTAGTCATCCAACTTCATATGTCAGGCCTAAGTGGAAATAAAAATAAAATAGACCACTTTCCCAGAACATGTACCTTCTAAAGACACCATATTGACAATTTATTCTCTTTACAGCAAGAGTCTTAATGTATTTTTGTAAGACGTGTACTTCACCATTTACGTAGCTGAAGAAATCCCTTGCTTTCAAAATCATTATTCAATACTGTCTTCAACAGATGCAAGAATTATCATTAGTGTCATCTAATTAGATTTTAGGGAAGGCCAAGACAGACAGTACCAGTGGCAAATTACTTATCCATAACTTTAATACCATATGTAAAAAAAAAAAGAAAAAAAAAGGGTGCAATATCATTCTGAACCACAAGCAATATAACCATTTAAAATTACTCTGAACATGTAAGCAATAACCCTTCAAAATCAAAAGTTAATATGGATGTACCTTGCTATTAATTCTTACATTCCAACCATCATTTTTCGCCCCGTAAGGTTCACTGACAACATACGATTGTGGCGGAACATAATTCTTAAGCAGAGGTACCCTATCTGGTAGATAATCATCGTCACTTTCATAAAACCTTTCAGTATGTGGTCCTAGACCTTTAAGAATCATAGCCAGCAACATACTAAGTCCCTGCATAATAAAAAATAAAATAAAAATAAATAACCTCTATAAGAGATTTAATCAAGATGGAGGAAAAAGATTAACCCATTAATAGTACAATATGTGAGTGAATTTGAAAATACTAATGGTACAGTATCCAATTCATGTTATGACAGTCCATTCGAATCTGTAGATTTTTATGAAGGTTTGTATATAAATTTTGTTGGTCTGGTGCATCATGCTTAGCTCAACAACAATGAAAAGCAAGGCTTTGTGTGTTACATATAATTCAATAAGAAATCAGTGCATCGTCACAGTAGGGAATATTAGTAAATGTATTTTGTTATCAACACAACACAATTATTTCACTTCCATTCAATAGTGGAAAACAAAATCTGTAATAGCAAGTCAAGATTGTAACAGCCGTATAATTAGTGATTCATTTATGCATGTTCGTAAAACTGATCTGAAGAACGAAGCCATCTCACTACAAAAGATACTTACGTAAAAAATAACTGGATGAATTTCACCAAGTTTTTCAGGCAAGTAAAATAAACAAATAAATAAAGAATATCCTGGAGTCCAAGCAATGATCCACAAAATCATGGAAAGAAGGGGAAAACTCTGATTGTGATTGATTACTTCTATTTGCCTTTCTTTCATTCCCTATTATTTTTGGTGGCAAGCACATGTGAGTTAGTGTAAACGAGACACATGACAGAGGATGCATAATCTATAGGCAAGGATCTAGAGTAAACCTGTACAGACACCACAGTCAAGCCAATCCATTTGCAGGTGTCAAAATTATCCTTGATGAAGTCCTTCAAGTGATCAAGATTTCCAGTTGGGTCCTTGGGGAAGTCCTGATAAAAAGCCAAATCAATATTTATCCAGTCCCCAATTTCAGAAAATATTTCTACACATAAGTGAACATAAAACACAAAGTACCTCCTCCCACTTGTGGTTTAAGAATACATCTGCAGTAATTGCAGCTTCCAGTACGAACAGAAGAAAGACAAAGACCATGTACTATACCGGTTAAGATCAACAAATAAGTAATATGTATATTATAAGGTGAATTGACCTCCTTTGAGTTCTTCAAGAAGAGATGGAAGAACTACAATTCTCAATAACACTAGGCATGATCACCACAAACTCCACCATCATATATATGCTAGACACATTCACAGCACAAAGATGACAACAGCTAAAGTAGCATGATAAGATTTACGCGTAATGAAAACCTTCTGGACTACAGAGACGTGTGCATCGGTTAATAAGTGAACCCCTAATGTGAAATTCCCAACTAAATTTGGAAGTCTTATAAATTTTGGAGTAAACCCAAAATGGCACATTAGAGTTCATTCATTAATTCACCAACGAAAAATATGTAGCCAGATGATGAGAAGCACAACAATTGAAACTAAATCAAAGAGTATATAAATATTAATATCTAAGATTTAGAATGCTGATGCTTGAAATAAACATACACCATGGATACGATGTACAGGCAGCAACCATTGATAGTTTCCGCAGCAATGTGGCCGGAGCATGAGATCATGCATAAAGTGACCCCAAGGCCAAGTATAGTGTATATGAACCTGCAATTCCATACCAAGGATGATACTTAACGAAAAGGGCCATCGGAAAAGGAAACAAGAAAGAAAAAAGGGAACTTTAATTTTCAGCATCAACAGAAAGTTACCAAGGGACGGGGGCTGAAGCCGATTCTTCATGGCGGAGCCAAACCCTAAGCATCCAAAGAGAGTAGATGATCATGGCGATCCCCACCATTCCTAAGCCAGAATTCACCAACTTTAGCAGCGATTGAATGCAGTTGCGCGCGAATCCAGCCATTTTCTTCGCAAATTATTCGGTTTATATCTGAAGATATAAGAAGCATACAAAAGATTGAAGGTTGAAGGAAGGATTGGTGAAAGTAGAAGAGAGAAAGGGAAAGGGGAAGGAACCCTAACTCCAGAAATCAGAATTGGGGGCGGAGGTAGGGTCTGGAGTTGAGGGAAGAAACAGAGGTCAAGGATTTTACTTTTATTTCGCACGAAGAAGAGTCTCTCTTAGGGCTGGGATTTTATAGCTGAGAATCAGAGAATCGAACCGGACCAACATGGTGGTTTTTATAATTTACAATTCACCACGTTGTGAATTTTTACACAAACCAGATCATTTATTAATTCACCACGTTCCAGTTATTTTTTGCACAAACCGGTTCCCGTTCTCAGTTCCTTCCTAAATATTTGTGTATTAACCAAAAATCGACTATATATATGAAATATACACGTTTTATATGTATATATATATAGATCGGTTCTGGTTCTTGGTATATAATATCCGGTTCTTCATTTTTTATTTCGATTCTCAGTTGTCAGTTCTAAACTCCAAACCAGTTATTGCCGGTTTTTTTTCATAAGTCGGTTACCCAAAAACCCGGAAAAACCAAACCGTTATAACACGGTTTGGTTCTTTTTCGGTTCGTATGAATATATGTGTAATAATTGAACTAGTTATTTCGGTTCGGTTCCGGTTCCAGTTCCTGAAAAATACGGTAGGAACCAGACCGATCCCAGGCCTAGTGTCTCTTCTAGTTATTTATTATTATTATTTAAAAAAAAAATAATAGAAGAAATCTCGATAACAATAAACAAATGTCTTACAAAGAGCCAAAAAGCAAACAGTCAAACAATGAGAGCAAGGTGGAATCACTACTAAATCATAAAACCATCTCCAGCCTTTATTTCTACTCTAACGCGGATTTTACTCTACTCTAGAGTAGAGTGAAACAAAATCAAGTTTCGTCTTCAGTTTCCTTGTATCATAACTGTTGCTTGAAATACAACAGTTTCCTTCTAAAGATTATGAAAAGTAAAATAAATTGTGGTCCACATCATTTATTATTCGGGGCACTCTTATAATTTTGGTAACGGCATTGCTTAAATTTGATTAACCCCAAGTTGCCGAACCTTTTTCTGGATTTCAACCAATTTAATTGATATTTATTCCAAACTTACATAGAATATCTGAACCAAATTAAAAAGTAAATAAAACATGAAGAACTTCCCTTTCTCAGAGATTCATAATGCTTGCAGGAACATCTTCAAACATCCTTATTTTAGATCTCATGCAAAAATAATATATATTTCACATTCTGTCTTAAAACCTAATCTATCTATCTACACACAACAAACACACTTTTTCCCGCTTGCAATATTGGCTGACACTCAAGAGAGCCCCGCCCTGCCCCGCCCCGCCCCGCTATCGCTCTTCTCCTTCTTGTGACTGACTGTGTTGGAAAATATCGAAATACTCACCGCACTTGTAAGCTCGAGCTTGAATTTTATTCAAATATTGTGACATTCTTTTTAGTCTTTAACTATTTTGTTTTTTCATCTTCCCTTTTGCTATTTATTTATTTATTTATTAATGTACTATTTTTCACAGACTTTCTCTCTTTTCCATGTTTATAGATGGAAGAATTTAGCTGGAGGGATATGAATGGTGCCCTCCCCCCAGCAAAAAGACAACAAGGACGTAAGTATATATATATATATATATTGTGTAGAAAAACTCAACTGGAATGTGAATGATTTTATTGGAAATTAAATGATGGGTCATGGGGCCACTTTCTTTGACTTAAACATCAATTGATTTAAATATTAAAAAGATTCTTCTGCAGAGTTCACAAATCACTTATTAATGTTAATAAGTCTTCTGCAGCAAGTTTTGGCAAATTATATCAACCAAATAATGATGTCAAGCGAGTCCTCCCCCGCCAGAAGAAAGGAAAATATCAAAAATTAATGTAACAATAAGTGTTCGTACAATCATGAATCGACAGACAAAAAAGAGATGGAACCAAAAATACCTAAGGATGAAGTTACATGCGAGTAGCAAAAGAGATTTTTCACAGCG
>CACSLK010003174.1:6241183-6259515 GCA_902706635.1 Striga hermonthica
AGCCTATCGATGTGAGCTGTTACGGCCGTCGGTACGGTTGTCCCCGTCGATGTAATACGGTTGCCCTTGTGAGGCAAGTCTCCTTAAGTCCTGATATGGCCGTGTCCTTGCGAGGTACGTAAGACCATATAGAAGGCCGTGTCCGTAGCGTGACATGTACTCCCGCCTTCGGGTAATGAATCGCCGTTCTGCGGCTAGCGATAGATGTGCACAGGAGTAATGTGGTTGTTGTGATTTTGATAGGAGATGAGACATGATGTGATTATCTTATATTCATGCTGCGACCATACCATTTGACATATGTTATTTATGTGCATAGTAGTGAGCACTACTTTTATCTTGTGCTCACTCCCACCTGCTCTTCACGGATGCAGGTTAAGCAGGTGCCGGATGACGGGGAAAAGACGAGTGGGTTGGTCTTGACTATGATGTTTATGTTTCTGTTTCCTTTATGAATAAAGTGTGATCTTTGAGACATGTTGAAACGTTTTCAAAAATAGTCCGTGTCGGGATTTTGGACCTTTTGTTTGATATTCGTATGAGAGTTATTTATGGATTATCATGTGTCTTGGATAATGCATGCTATGTGGTTTAGCTTATAATCATGTGGAGTTGAATTTTAAAAGGTTAATGAAAACCATGTGAACAACCAGATACGACTTGGTTGATGTTTGATGTTGTATAACGCCCATGATTTCGAAAATTTTATACTGATTTTTGGAAAGTCCGGAATTTCTTTAAAATCAAAGTGGGGTGTTACATTACTCTACTCTAGAGTAGAGTGAAACAAAAATCAAGTTTCGTCTTCAGTTTCCTTGTATCATAACTGTTGCTTGAAATACAACAGTTTCCTTGTAAAGATTATGAAAAGTAAAATAAATTGTGGTCCACGTCATTTATTATTCGGGGCACTCTTATAATTTTGGTAACTGCATTGCTTAAATTTGATTAACCCCAAGTTGCCGAACATTTTTCTGGATTTCAACCAGTTTAATTGATATTTATTCCAAACTTACATATAATATATGAACCAAATTAGAAAGTAAATAAAACAAGAAGAACTTCCCTTTCTCAAAGATTCATAATGCTTGTAGGAACATCTTCAAACATCCTTATTTTAGATCTCATGCAAAAATAATATGTATTTCACATTCTGTCTTAAAACCTAATCTATCTATCTACACACAACAAACACACTTTTTCTCGCTTGCAATATTGGCCGACACTCAAGAGAGCCCCGCCCTGCCCCGCCCCACCCCGCCCCACCCCGCCTCGCTATCGCACTTCTCCTTCTTGTGACTGACTGTGTTGGGAAATACCGAAATACTCACCGCACTTGTAAGCTCGAGCTTGAATTTTATTCAAATATTGTGACATTCTTTTTAGTCTTTAACTATTTTGTTTTTTTTATCTTCCCTTTTGCTATTTATTTATTTATTTATTTATTAATGTACTATTTTTCATAGACTTTCTCTCTTTTCCATGTTTATATATGGAAGAATTTAGCTGGAGGGATATGAATGGTGCCCTCCCCCCCAGCAAAAAGACAATATGGACGTAAGTATATATATATATATATATTGTGTAGAAAAACTCAACTAGAATGTAAATGATTTTATTGGAAATTAGATGATGGGTCATGGGGCCACTTTCTTTGACTTAAACATCAATTGATTTAAATATTAAAAAAATATTCTGCAGAGTTCACAAATCACTTATTAATGTTAATAAGTCTTTTGCAGCAAGTTTTGGCAAATTATATCAACCAAATAATTATGTCAAGCGAGTCCTCCCCCGACAGAAGAAAGGAAAATATCAAAAATTAATGTAACAATAAGTGTTCGTACAATCAGGAATCGACAGACAAAGAAGAGATGGAACCAAAAATACCTAAGGATGAAGTTACATGCGAGGAACAAAAGAGATTTTTCACAACAATTAAAGTGTCTTAATGTAAAAATAAAATAACTATAAAATTTTTAATAATAAAATCACCTGACTAATGTGAGTGTGTTAATAATTATTCTATGTAAAAATAGAATCACTAAGAATTTTTTTAATATTTAAATCAATTAATGTTTAAGTCAAAGAAAGTGGCCCCATGACCCATCATCTAATTTTCCAATAAAATCATTCACATTCCAGTTGAGTTTTTCTACACAATATATATATATATATATATATATATATATATATATATATATATATTGTTGCCTTTTTGCTAGGGGTAGGGCACCATTCATATCCCTCCAGCTAAATTCTTCCATCTATAAACATGAAAAGAGAAAAAGTCTATGAAAAATAGTACATTAATAAATAAATAAATAGCAAAAGGGAAGATGAAAAAAAATAGTTAAAGACTAAAAAGAATGTCATAATATTTGATAAATATATGATAAAATTTTACCAAAATAACTAATTTATGAAATCAAATTATAGTCAAATCGAATTTCTGAATAAATTTTTTGAAATGACACTTATTTTTTTAAAAAAATATATAATTTAATTTATTATCAGTTATATGCACCGCAAGGGTTTTGTATAAATATTAAATAGACATTTTTACGTAATTTTGTACAATTTTAACTTTATATAACATTTTCAATAAATAATATAGGTAAATTGTATTACATATTGATTCCATATTTTTAAATTATAAATATTTTTTAATAATAATTTTTAATTTATAAATATTAATGAATACCTCTTAGCCGTGCACTGCACGAGACTCATACTAGTTCTAACATAATAATACACTCTAATTTATAAAATAATAATTATTAAAATCTAACATAATTTGAATAAAATTTTGATTAAAAAAAAAACACGAGCGACAAACAATAATTGTTGGATCGCCGTTAGCCGGTGCGGCCGCACACGGTGGAAGTGGATCTATTAGGCCAGCCGACCACCACCGAGAGCGGCCACAATCGCCGGCCAGCTTTCGGCGGTCTGGTCAGTATTTGCGGTCGGCCTTATTTTTCATAAAACAAAAAAAAAAAAAAATATCAGGGGCAAAACAGTTCAAAGTGGGCGGCAAGTAGTAAAAAGGGATTGGTGTTTAGCAATGAAGAACTATATTGGCTTTCGAGATTATACTATTTATTATGGTGTATTCAATTGGGATTTCTAAGGACTTTTTCAGACTTTAAAAAATCATAGTGTATTCAATTTAGTTTTGTTAAGACTTTTTAAGAATTTTAGAAGTCTTGGGCTATTCGATTAGATTTTATAAAGTCTTACAAAATCATAATATATTTAACTTACTTGATATTATGATTTGTTAAGACTTTTTAAGATTTGGTGGAATTTCTTAAAAAAAAAAACATTATACGAAATTTCACTTCAAATTTTACCTCCATACTTAAATGATTCAATAGAATTTCTCTAAAATGTGAAAATTTATGAGGAAATATTTAATTGAGATTTTAAGTGGATTGTTTTAGACATCCGACTTTTTAATAAGTCAAGAATAAATTATTTTTTTAATAAGTCAATAATAAACATTGTTTTTCCGGTTTGCTTATTAGTTTCAAAGTATAGAATAATATGAGGAATAAATCGGTTATGCTCGAATAAATAAAAACCTGAACACGGAAGAGGAAGTCATTAATCCCCAAAGCTGTACATATAAGGACACTCCTCCTGGTGTTCACCCCACCCCATGAATGGTACGCCATCTCAATGTATTGCCTACGGGTTCTAACCTCAATACCAACGCGATGTCACTAGACGCTTTCAAAGAGGCGCTCAAG
This sequence comes from Striga hermonthica, assembly GCA_902706635.1. Lineage (NCBI taxonomy): Eukaryota > Viridiplantae > Streptophyta > Magnoliopsida > Lamiales > Orobanchaceae > Striga > Striga hermonthica. The sequence goes on from CACSLK010003174.1 coordinate 6,244,939, forward strand.
CCCTGCAAAATAAGCTTATCGTCCTCCGTTTCACATTCTTCTGCACAACAATTCGATGCCTCAACTACAACAAGAAAGCCTCCTAAATCCTCCATCTCTCGGCAGATTTTGGGCCTTGAGGATGAAAATTTATCCGACCACCTAATAAGCTCAAACGAAGGGACCAATTCCAATCGTGGAAGTGAACAAGAAGGTGACAAGAATGGTGGGGAGGTGTATAAAAAGGAGAAAAATAGAGTGAGGGAGATCAGGTTGGAGCCTTTTGATCACACCGGACCATATGAACCTCTTCTTCTGTCTTTGCCGGGCGAACTTCCCGCCGTGCAGGTCATTTTGGAGAACCCATATGCTGAAAGTTTTATATTTTGCTACTTTGATTTTGTGAAATTTTGGTTTGCTTATATGCATATTAATTTTCTGTAAATTGTCCCCACTAAAATCAGGGCTAGTATCATCTTGATATTTGTATTGAACACCAAGCATCAATCTCTTCTGAAAACTTGAATTTGGTCATATTAATGAATTATTTTGTGTGGCAGTGTTGATCAAAAGTTTCGATTTTTGGAAACAAACACGCCGTCTACCTGTTCACATAAATGGAAGTTAAATAGGTTCAAGCAACTTTTTAATTGTAGGGGTTGTAGATAAAGTGTTGGAAGTAAAATATAGAATCATAATATTTGGGTTGTCGAGCAATAAATGTGTTTCAAAGTGCATGTCTCTAAGTAATTTTGAGGTCTGTAGGATCTGTGTTATGCATGGAAAACAATTGCGATATCACCTCTTAGACCTGTTGAATTCATCAGAACTGTAGTACATATGGAATGCTTATATTTTGTTTTCAACCCGTATACATCTATACTGGAAAAGACGTTTATTTTGAAATAATTGGATGATTGTCAGTTATTTTTTTCTTTAACAGTAGAGGGTTATAGAAGAATATTCACACTCATAGGAGCTAGAGTTAGGGGTCTTCGAATAAAAGATAAAGGATCTATAGAATGATATAGTTGCTCAATGTTTAATCCTTGGGGTAGGTAGACACCATAGTGAAATCTTTAGGTAAGGTAGGTGTGATAAACTTTCTGCTGATAGTTTTTGTCCGGAATCATCTTTCATTTGTGAAAGAGGTTAAATGTTGAAATTGGATGTTTTAATGTTTCTGATATTGTTTATGGTCGAGGCAGAGGTATCCTCACGCCAGTAATGGTAGTAGTGGCTTACATACCCCACATGTTCCTTGTAGCTATGGGACATATGTCGACCAGTGATGATTGTCAAATTGATAAAGGGAAACACATTTGAGGCTGAGCTTTTGTCTGTTTGTTATTTCTTAATGCAATGTTCTTCAGATACAGTAACAATGGAATTGCGCTTTGGTAAGTCGCCTGTTAGTGTCCCGTTTGGTGAAAGATCAAACTTTGAAAATTGTTAGTGGTTTGATACATCTTAATAGATATATGCTAAAACCGACACACACTACACGCACTCACACGCATCCAAATACACATATGGAAGTTGGTATGGAATTTGGCTTTGGGTGAATGTGCTCGATTTATTATATAGTGATTATAGTTTTTTGTATTTTTGCAACATTTATGAATATATTGTTTTCATTTGTATATTATCTTTGGTGGGAGGTAATTTCAGAAAACTTAAGCCTAAAATATGAATTTCTGCTAAATGTTTGTATTTGGTCTGCGTCCTTTGGGAGTTAGTTTTGTCCATCAACAATTAATGAGTACTATTAGACTTTGGGCACTGTAAGTTGTGGTTTGATTACTGCGGTAGCACACTAATCATTTTATCGAGTTTCTTAACAATTCCTGTAATCAGAATGTTTTTACAAGATAAAGTTTCCATAGTTTGTTATATTTCATTGGAAGCAGACATGCCAATGACTTCTATAGTTTCCTGAATCTGGTTTAAATTAATGAAACACTATGTATATTAGTGGAAGATAGTCTTTATTTTAGCAATTCTAGTTTACCTTGCTATATAAAGAATATACTCATTATATCCATTTCGCTATATAAATCATATTTTCAGGTTCCTGCTTCTATAAATAGTAGACTTTTGGAACATCAACGTGACGGGGTAAAGTTCTTGTATAAATTGTATAGGAACAACCACGGAGGAGTTCTAGGTGATGACATGTAAGTCACTCTTCTGTTTTCTCTATTATTACTTTATTTGTTAGATTGTGAAGATAGATAATTTTTTTTCATCATTTTAATTTTAGTGACTAGTGCATTTGGTTGCTTCATCATTCACATTTTCATTTCTCACTTTTATCCTGGAATATCAGTCATATATTTGCGGTTCTTTCGTATCTTGCTTAAGCCAATTGATGTAGTATGCAAATCCCATCTCTCCCTTTCTTTCCCCCCACTCGCTCTTCTACGTGTACAGATGAGAGTCATGAGATAATACAAATTAATTCAATTCACAATTATTGGGTTCTTGCTGTAGTTTCTTTTTCTTGATCAGCTGATGTTTCTGAAGATGAGGTAGAACATGGTTGATCTGTATGTTCCTTTCTTATATGATTTGAGGTGCTCCTCCCATCCCAAAGCAATTTTCCTTTTCGCCCATTTTAGACTCAATTATTGCCATTTAAGAGGAACAAAGTTTTGACTAAGACTTCCAAAAGCACCATAACTTTTACTTTCTAAACTTGCGGTTTTTAGATCTTTTACATATTATTGAAATACACGTGTGCTTGGATATTTTCTTCGGCGTGCCCGATTGAAGAGAGGCAAGAAAATATACAAAATAGAGATTTATGGATAGTGAATCCATTATGACACAATTTTTTATGTAAAAACCAAATATGACAGCAATAACAACAAATAAACACGCTGCTAAGCCTACTCATTAGATTCTAACATCAGCATAACCGAATCAATCATAAAACAACATTAAGAAAATAGCAACATAATTTCTCTTCCAACGTAAAACAACAGTAATAAGCCAACAACAACAACAAGCCGTTAAAATCTCACTGAGTGGGGTTGACTATACCAAATAATAAGCCAAAACCATCAAATCCACAAAAGCACCACCAATCAAAGGTAATGGTATAATTCACCTCATTAATTTAGTATCCACATCGTCTTTCTCTTCATTGTCACCTCTAAGATCCTCCCATTCCTCTTGCTCATTTATAAGCCCAAATGATGAAGATGACATAAGTTGACCTCGTTGAAGTTGATCTGGTTCTAATACTTGAATCCTCAAAACTAGCGGCTTTAGTAACATCATTCCATGTCATGTTTTCATTCCTAAACCGAGAACTTCCTCTCTAGCACCAACCAATCACTCATTACTTTTATCAAGTATCAACGGCATTGCAAGGCCCTATTGTACTGAACAAACACTTAGCCGCTTGTGATTATTACTTTTCCTTGAATGAATTGTCAAAATAATTATCCTTACATTAGTTAATATAAACGATAATGGTTTATTATTTTGTATCATAAATTATACTTGTACAAATATAATAAAGTATTAGTGATTAAAATGGCGAGTGAGGCGATGCGCTCTCTTTCGTATCTTATTTCTTAAATTAAACCTATTTTCTCCAACAAAAATTCAATGAACGAAGCGCATGGGTGGTAAGATGCTGCACCTATGACCGATAGGTCATGGGTCGAGTCACCGAGAAGGGGAAGTGGGAAAACTATTGATCCTCCTTAAGAAAAAGGACTTCAACAGTTTTGTGCTGTTTCTTTATGCAGCGACTGGTTTCCAGTGGTTTTCCAGCAACACCGATGGCTCCACTGACAGGTATGTGTTGGTCTCTTTCTTTCTTTCTTTCTTTTTGGTTTTCTTCGTACTCCTTTCTATTCTTATTTTCTTTCTTTCTTTTTCCTTTTCAAATTCTGGCCACGATTAGCCCTCTAACTAATCACTGCACATATCAAATCCTCCAATTAATTCTTTCGGTTTTGTCTTTTCCACTTTTCTTTCTTCCAGAATCGGCCCCTATTACTTGTCTCTTCTTTTCCCTTTTTATTTTTTAATTCACTCCTGAGTGGGTTGGTAAAAAAGAGCTGCTGGTCGAAGGCACTATTTATTTTGTGAAAAAATTCTTGTTTCGACTGATTTTTTTTTATTCTCTTTTTTTTTTTTAAAAAAATCAACTAAAGTATATATAAATCATTATTTGTCTATAATTTCAGTATGTTTGCAATTTCATCACCTTGCTTTGAAAAGGCGGGCGCCTCGTTGCGTGCCTTCTTAATCACTGATCATAATAAAAAAACTTACATGTTTAAAAAACTTCAGTTTCACTCACTCACATTCGGAATAACTGTAAGTTGGACTTGATAACAAACTTTTGCAATTTGCATATCGGACCTATATGATGCCCACCTATCTGGCGGTGCCCGCAATCCTTTGCAAGTCGCGTATTGGACCTATATGATGCACATCAATCTATTGGTGCCCGCATAGCTCTTTGCCTAGGAAAACCATAAAGGCCCTCAGTACTTGTATAATTTAATTCAAATTTGATGTTGTTTTTGGCACTTTCAACCAATCCCTTGCAGGGTTATCAAATTTGCAGCATCACAATATGTCGTGGCTAATATTGCCAAACCTCCGCTATTGATAAGACAAACCTCGATAGACTCTTACAATTCTTTATTTATACAGAGATGCCACGACACTCAAATCTTTATATCAGAACACCAGTTTCAAGAGAAAAGCTCAGCAACATGTGAAGGTCTGTGCAACTAAGCATCCCACATTCGATCAATGACATCATAAAGCTCTTTGTACTAGCTAGCGTTCCCTTCAAAAGCAACCATTATAGATTCCTTAGCTCTATCCATTGCCTTTTTTGCCTTGTAAATATTTCCGACTTGAGGTTTTTTACCATCTTCAATCCAAAGTACGCGAACAACAGGATAAGCAAACTTCAAAGCAATTGAAATATTATTCCTAAGTGATAGACATCGTCATGATCTCGACGACCTTTTTGGCTTGTGCCTCATTTGCCAATTTTCTTTTGAGTCTACTCCTTGTACGCAAACGTCGTTCGCAAATTGGACTTTGCAAGATGAAATCGTTGCAACGTTAAAAAGGCTGTTGCAAAACTACTTTTTTCGATTTCACACTCTAGTGTAAAATATTGCATCATGTTCAACAGAGTGGGGCAATTTTAAATAGTCGTGCACAGTTGGGCACTCGAAATACCTTTCCCAAGTCTTTTCAACATGTGAAATTTTATATTATCTTCCTACCTAAAATCGAGATAATGACAAGGACTTCGAATAAATGTGAGAATGTCCGACAACTCGTTTGCCACGAAACTCTTGGTGACTACTCGAACCACAATATTTTGTAAGTAGCAAGATGTAAGTTTCAAGCTAATCTTGAATGTTCCAATCATCCTTTGTATAGCTTGATGCACCACATAGTAAAAAAATATGCTGTTGTGATGAGAGCTGAACAAAAATTGACAACGTTCGGTTCTGCAGACCGGTCCACTCATCACATTTATGAGCACTTGTATTAGCCTAATTTGCAGATTTTCTGAATGTGAACAAATCTGGAGTGTTTTTGAGCATGTAATTATCATTCTAATGCTTTTCTATTTTTTGTTCAAGTGCAACTTCTGATGTAAATAATAAATTATTATTATTATTATTATTATTATTATTATTATTATTATTATTATTATTATTATATTTGAGGATGATTATTTTATAGATTTAATCAAACAAAATGGATCACAAGCTAATGGTTTGATGTTTGTCAAGTAAAATAGGCAGCGCTGCAGTACTTGATGCGAGGTAAAATCGATCCAATTGCATTGAAGGATATTGATGAAAGTAATGAGGGATTGGTTGAGATAGTGTGAGTTTGTATTTGAGGATGATAATTTAATAGGGGATGATGATATATGATACATTGATGAACCGCCAGAATCAGGTCCAAATTGAGAAAAAAAGGCACAAATCAGTTTAGGGTTTCGTTGGAGAGTGAATAATTGAGAGATAATAAAGGAATCCCCGTAACCTAATTTGCTAAAATGGGCCTGGGCGTTTGGCTGAGGTCGCCACACATGAAGCGAGCGCCTTTTTTCCGGTGCCTCTTCCCGCCTATTTGATGTGCCCCAGGGCAGCCCTGCACTTCGTGCCAGGACAACTCCTTTTTGATCAATGGAAGTGGGGAGGAACAATCTACAGCTCGTGGTCTCTCTTGTTGGCAACTTGGGATATGGTGTAACACAATGCTGATAAGTTCTTTAGATTTGATTCAGTTCTAGTACATCTTCTGAGCTGTTAACATTAGAGCGTATGTTTTTTGTTTTAGCACCTGTTTTTGACATAATCGTACATTCTTCTATAACAATACAGTGCTGATAAGTTCTTTAGATTTGATTCACTTCTAGTACATCTTCTGAGCTGTTAACATTAGAGCGTACGTTTTTTGTTTTAGCACCTGTTTTTGACGTATTCGTACATTCTTCTATAACAATACAGTGCTGATAAGTTCTTTAGATTTGATTCAGTTCTAGTACATCTTCTGAGTTGTTAACATTAGAGCGTATGTTTTTTGTTTTAGCACCTGTTCGGCGTATTCATACATTCTTCAATAACAATACACTATTCGTTGTTTATTCATGTTTTAGCACCTGTTTGACGTATTCATACATTCTTCTATAATAATACACTATTCGTTGTTTATTCATGTTATTTTTAACCACTATCTTTCCATTTTTTCTGGCCTCTTGTAATTCGCGCATCTGGATTCTATGACTTGCATCAGGGGGTTGGGTAAGACCATTCAGGCAATTGCTTTCTTGGCCGCTGTGTATTCAAAGGATTCTGAGAAACACATAAATCCTCACCGGGTAGAGCAAGTAAACAAGAAGGGGCCTGTACTAATCATTTGTCCAAGCTCTGTCATTCTTAACTGGGAAAGTGAATTCTCCAAATGGTCCACGTTTAGCGTTTCTGTTTACCATGGTGCAAATCGCGATTTAATACTTGACAAACTAACAGCAGATGGTGTTGAGATTCTTATAACTAGTTTTGACACATATCGATTACAAGGTAGCACTTTGTCAGACATTCGGTGGGAAATTGTGATTGTTGATGAGGCACATAGACTTAAGAATGAGAAATCAAAACTTTATACGGAATGTTTGAAGATCAGAACCCTTAAGCGGTATGGTCTAACAGGGACAGTGATGCAGAACAAGATAATGGAGTTATTTAATCTATTTGACTGGGTGGTACCTGGTGGCCTTGGGACCAGGGAACATTTTCGTGAATTTTATGATGAACCTCTGAAGCATGGTCAGAGATCAAGTGCCCCACAGCGATTTGTTAAAATTGCTGAAGAACGAAAACAGCATTTAGTGTCAGTTTTACAGAGCTATATGCTTAGAAGAACAAAAGAGGAAACAATTGGTCATCTTTTGTTGGGAAAGGAAGATAATGTTGTATTTTGTGCCATGAGTGAGTTACAAAAGCGAGTTTATCAGAGGACGCTGCAGCTGCCCGACATCCAATGCCTTGTCAACAAGGACTGTTCATGTACTTGTGGAAGCCCTCTCAAACAAGTTGAATGTTGCAAAAGAACAGTGCCAAATGGTATCATCTGGCCTTATCTACACAAGGACCAGCCAGAAGGGTGCGACTCTTGCCCTTTCTGCCTTGTTCTCCCTTGTTTAATCAAGCTCCAACAGGTATCTTCTTCGAATTCTTGTTTAGATATGTGTATGCTACCTCAAAATAAATTGGTTATGGCAACACATTAGTTTATGACAATAATCCTTAAACTGAAGTCAACCTGAAGATTGTTGAGAAATTATTGTTTATGCACTAAATATTATTTGTGCCACTTCTGTCAAAGTTCATACTTCATAGAAGGCCCTGTATAATTATCTGCTACTATTGTTAGAGACATTTTCGTTTGACTGCAAATGAGAGCATAAGAGCCTTCAAACTGTTATTATAGCGTGCTCAACTTCAATCATTTAGAACAGTAATAAAACGTGTAGATAATTGAGAACATTAGTATCAAGCTGAAATCATTACATTCTGTCCCCAAACAATGTTTTGGCAGTGTACTGGTTTGGAAGTCCTTAACCTCTACACCAACATTGCATGTAATCATTCCCAAAGAAGAAGGGAAAAAAGAATAAAAGAAAAAGAAAAGCAACTAAGTGCTACCTGTGGCTTCATGGCGTATCGTGAAGTGGCATTTCTGATTAACTTTCATCCAGTAAAATTTATAAATAAATATAGATTTTTCAGTCATTTACTTGTTTCCAATGAAAATAGAGTATCTTCAAAGTGAGTTGTGAAAGGGTATACTTGGATTGCAAATTTGATGTGTTACTTCCTTAGCCAATCGGCACTGAGGAAAAGCATCAAATATGAACAATTTTTTTATTTTATTTTATTTTTTTTTATTTTTTTTTTATTTGTGATTGGCACATGAACACAGTTTGTAGAATGTTGATTGTACCCTTCAACAGAGAGGAGCTTTTACATTTGTCTATCTCACAGGTAAGTAACCATCTTGAGCTTATTAAGCCTAACCCGAAGGATGATCCTGATAAACAAAGAAAAGATGCTGAATTTGCTTCTGCTGTATTTGGTACCGATATTGATCTAGTGGGTGGTACTGCCCAGAATGACAGTTTCATGGGCGTTAGTGATGTTAGACATTGTGGAAAAATGAGAGCTTTGGAGAAGTTGATCAATTCTTGGATTTCTGTGGGCGACAAGATACTTCTGTTCAGTTATTCAGTGAGGTAATGGTTTGCAGTATCACAGTTGTTTATCTTCAGCTGCGTTACTCATTGATCTAATGCCTCTGCTCTCTAGTATGCATCGGGGTTTATTTTATAATTTGTAGTAAAACACCAGATAAGATGATGTATCTAAAACCTAAGGGGACAAACTAAGTCTTAAAAGAAGTGAGAGAAAAAAAAGCTACAACTTATTTGATCTTGCAGTAAATTTTGTCGACATTTTACCAGTAAGCTAGATAAATTCTGCACTTCTGTTTAAAGCTAACCTTTTGTGCTCTAAGTACTTTACTGTCAAATTCATTTTTGAATAGATGCTCGTTGAATGTGTTGTGTTTTCTTTTGACAGTCTCACAGATATTGAATAAAAGGGCAAGATATCAAGGGTTGTTATCAAAGATTGCATTACCTATGAATGGAAGTATAATTTAAGGAATTTGTAGCTTGAAATATTTATTTATTTACTTATTTATTTATTTTTTTTTTGAGTTGCAGTAGCTGTTGACATGTAATATATTTCATTGTTGCATAAATTTGAATTGACTAGGAATATGTGGTCTGACTCATAAATTCTGACATAAAGGATAACTTTGATATTTTGAGGTTTTGTTCATGAGACCATGATTTTAGTCTTCAGATAGGATATTTCTCTAACCTTGCCAATATATTTGTTTTGACCTTTCGTCGTCCCCCTTCCGGGTAACTGATTCCAAGCGTTTCTTTCAGTCAACTAATCTTTTCATTGAACTACTTCAACCAATGAGAGTGAAATGCCTTTCCACTCGATTCTCATATTTTTGTTTTAATTTGTTACTGGAAGTATTACTACTGTCCTGGCCTCCGCATGTTATGCGCAATTCCCATTGCATTGTTTTAGTTGTAAAAGCTGCAAGGAATGTCAACCTCTTCGGCTCTTCCAATATTTCTTCCACTCCTGTATCAAAATTTATATTGAATCGACACATCATATGTAGACAGCACATGAGTGTCTCTTGTATGAAGAAGAATAACTTCCTTTTCAAACGCCAATACTGTCTCATTGCTCTTCCTTTTATTGTTTTTCAGCCTACTTTATGGCAGAGTTGTGTATAGCTGTTTGTTGGTTCTATTATGATACGTGTGTGTCTAGATTTACTTGTTTGTCTGAAGGATGTTATTCCTAGCAGGATGCTGGATATACTCGAGAAGTTTATTATACGTAAAGGCTATAGCTTCTCGAGGCTTGATGGTTCCACTCCGACAAGTGTGCGCCAGTCACTCGTGGATGACTTTAACTCAAGTCCAAGTAAACAGGTCCATTTCTGGCAAACACATGTGGTTTCCTTTTGTAAATTCCTTTGCTGCTTTACCATAAATGGAATTCCGAATAGTTGTAAGCTTAAGTTGCGACTGCAGGTATTTCTCATTTCTACTCGAGCTGGTGGGCTTGGTCTAAATCTCGTGAGTGCAAACCGGGTAGTAATATTCGATCCAAACTGGAATCCTGCTCAAGATTTGCAGGCGCAAGATCGATCTTTTCGTTATGGTCAGAAGCGGCACGTAACAGTCTTCCGTCTTCTTGCAGCAGGTTCTCTTGAGGAACTTGTGTACTCTAGGCAGGTATATAAGCAACAGCTGTCAAATATTGCTGTTGCTGGGAAAATGGAAAAGCGATATTTTGAAGGTGTACAGGTATACATGTTTTTTCCCCCCTCCTTTGAACTATTCCTTACATGGGTTTTGTTTTCCGTACTCATTCTCAAATGAATTTCTAAAGGATTGCAAGGAGTTCCAGGGCGAGCTGTTTGGTATCTGCAATTTATTCCGTGATCTTTCCAATGAGCTCTTCACTAGTGAGATTGTAGAATGTCATGAAAAGATACAAGGGGAAGAATCGAGTATCAATAATAGTACAAGCATCAACTCCACTGAAGTAGGACTCAATTTTGATCTACCCCAGAGAGTAGGTACAAAGAGTTCAGTAGGTTCTGAAACTAACGAGCCTACTAAAGATAAGCGAAAGACAAGAACGAACACAACTCTGGAAGATCTTGGTGAGTAAAGCTTTGTTACACAGTTGCAATAATGGCATACTTGCGAGTGTTGGAGCTCAGTAATTGATTTGTATCCTATTTAATGGACTAAGGTTTTGTTGTTTCCAGGTGCTGTATACGCACACCGAAATGAAGATATTGTTAATGCTGGAAGTGGGGCCGTGGTTCAGGGTAAACCGAGAGCAGTTTTGAAAGAAGATGTGAATTTGAAGCAAAAGATTCAAATAGATCTTGTTCCAGAGGAAGCAAAAGATTCTGATTCATCTCAAATTTGCAAGAGAAGGAAAAGTGACGACTGCAGCTTTCTCGCGACGTTGATGGGCATGGAGGAGTGTGAATTAAACAAGTTGCTAAACTCGGAACCTCCATAGCACCAAGACACCGACGGTTGAGAAAGTCTCCTTACTGCGTTTATATCTTTGTTGAAGTTGTATCATATATAGTAGCTCTTGTCTGCTTTCATAGTTCTTGTTTTGTATATAAAATAGTGTAACATTCTAGTGTTTGTATATGATATTATTATACATAGTTGTACTTGACTCTTCTTTGATCCCACATTGAAAATAATATAAACCGCAGCGCAGCAATATATTTAATATTCTCACTCTTCATGTGACCCAACTATCTACAACTGACATGAAAACATAAAGATGATTAGCTTTGGCGACCTTCTTTACATGCACCACCATACTAACTAAGTCTTTTCTACCTGTGCCCTTATCTAATCAACTTGGGCAATATTTCCATTTTAATTTTTTTTTTTTTTTGAAATGAAAACTTCATATAGTATATATATCTGTAACCCCCATGAAAATGGGTATATGTATGTAGCGAGATGCAGAGAAGCACAGGACGGGCGGCATGCGCATCGTGCAAGCACCAACGCAAGAAGTGCACGAGAAAGTGCATGCTGGCGCCCTTTTTCCCCGCAGAGAAGGCGCGTGAGTTCGGGGCAGTGCAGAAGGTGTTCGGGGTGAGCAACGCGAGCAAGATGATAAGGAGGGTGAAAGAGGAGGAGAGGAAGGTGGCGGTGGAGTCGCTCGTGTGGGAGGCCTTGTGCCGCCACAAAGATCCGGTGTTGGGGCCCTATGGCGACTACCGACGTGTGTGTGAGGAGCTCAGCTTGTACAAGACCCTCTGTATGTGTGTCTATCCCCCACCACAACCTCTACCTCTAATCAATAATCATAATCATAGTCATAATAATGATGTTATTATCAACACTGGTGATGCGGATGGCAATAGGTTTCATGGAACTGATGACACAATTAACAATAATAGTGTTGTCGTGGATTATTGCCCATATCGATATTCTGAAGGAGATAATGCTTAAGCTCTAATTCTGTCTTCTCACTATTCAGGGAATGCTTACATCCTTGAACTTTTTAAACAAGAAATAATAATAAATCAATTAAAAAAGGACACATGCATTTTTAATACTACTTATTGTGCGATTTATGATTTATATTAAACATTTATTAAATTTTATTTTCCTACTTTGACTTCTTCATACATGTGTCCAGTTAGCTTATTTGAGCCGAGTGCTTCCACTACAAAAAAAATGTTATATTCCAACGGAAAATCCTATGGTAATATATTCCAATAGAAATTCCAACGGATATTCCAATGGTATAGCTTCCGTTGAAATGGTTCCAACGAAAATATTCCGTTGGAATGTGTTTTTCATTGGAATTTTAGATGGAATTTGGTGATTCCAACGGCTATATTTTCAACGGCTTTTACCGTAGGAATTTCCGTTGGAATATGCAATTTCCGTTGGAATTTTTATTTCCACCCCTGTTGGAAAATCCACCGTTGGAATCGTCAAAATCCAACGGAAATTACAATGGAAAACTCATTCCAACGGAATATTTCTGTTGGAATTTCCGTTGGAATTCATTGAAAAATTCTAACGGAAATAATAGTATTGAAATATCCGTTGGAATTGCCATTGGAATCATTGTATTATAATAAATTTCCGTTGGAATTTTATTATTTTCTTGTAGTGTTCATGTTCGAACTTGTGCCCATTTAATAAAGGAGACGGCGTAGCTCAACTCGTTAATAAACCAAAAAAAAAAAGTGAGCTCGAGTTCCACTATAAAACTCAGACCAAAACCCGAAACTATAACCGAGTTGATCAAACATGATCAACTCTACGTGTTTGATAGACAAACTCCGTATATTGTTTGAGCTTGAATTATTTAAATAATTAAATTGAACTATCTTAGTGGACAAACAATGTTCGAATAACATATATACATTTTGAAGTCTCAGGGCGAAAAAAATAAAAAAAAAAAATTTGGCCACGCCCTTGGTCGTATCTATCTATAATGTTTCTAAATTGCTTTACACATTTGGTCATGCAGTTATACGTATGGCATGATTTCTTAGGCCCTGATTGAATACAAATTATTTGGGCTAAAGTACACTACGACGACACTTGGACAGAGAAATAAAAAATTTACGAGATAAAGTTTTCAATCCCAAATTAATCCACATAAATATGTTTTCTGCCCCCTAGCTAATAGGATAGTTAAAATAAAAAAAGGCATGCGATAGTTAAAGTAAAAAAAAAGCAACTAACTAAAGTAATTTAATTCTGCCGCAAATCAATATAACTGATATTCTTGCCCTATTTAATAAACAAAAAATTACCAAATAGAAATGGACGGATCTCTTAGGATGGCCTGAGAAAAACCATGTGTTGATTTTATAAAGAAAAAATGTTTAATCATAATACAGAAGTAGAAAATCTAGTAAAATTGTGTTAATATTTCATTCATGTAAATACAGGATGCAAAATATTGTTTGCCTTTGTTTGTATATATTTATCTAATGTTGGGTTTATAAACCAGATTTTCTACTACAACTTTATATCTAATTTATTTTAATTTATTATTAGTTTATCTTATAAACCAGATTTTCTACTATAAATTATATTTAGTTTATTTTTAGTTTATTATAAATATATAAACCATTACAAGAATAAAAACTGTGAATTTAAATTTGTATATAGTTTATTTTCAGTTTATTATACAAGGAAAATTTATATATAGTATATTTTTTAGTTTATTATAACTATAAATTTACAATAATACAAACTGTAAATTTAAGTTCATATATGGTTTATTTTCAGTTTATTATACAAGAAAAATTTATATATAGTATATTTTTAGTTTATTATAATTATAAAATTAATAAGTATGTTTTTTAGTTTATTATGGTTATAAAATTACAATAATACAAATGTAAATTTAAGTTTATATATGGTTTATTTTTCAGTTTATTATATAAGAAAAATTTATATATAGTATATTTTTAGTTTATTATAATTATAAAATTAATAAGTATGTTTTTTAGTTTATTATGGTTATAAAATTATAATAATACAAACTGTAAATTTAAGTTTACATATGGTTTATTTTCAGTTTATTATACAAGAAAAAATTATATATAGTATATTTTTAGTTTATTATAATTATAAAATTAATAAGTATGTTATATAGTATATTTTTAGTTTATTATAATTATAAAATTAATAAGTATGTTTTTTATTTTATTATGGTTATAAAATTACAATAATACAAATTGTAAATTTACGTTTACATATGGTTTATTTTCAGTTTATTATACAAGAAAAATTTATATATAGTATATTTTAGTTTATTATAATTATAAAACTGATACTCTTTTACGTACAAAAACGAAACATTCACTCACAAAATTAATGAACAACTAAAATATAAAATACAACATCAAAACAAA
>CACSLK010003174.1:6259540-6275259 GCA_902706635.1 Striga hermonthica
AAATAATAAATAAAACAAAACCATCAATATAAATAACCATGAGAAATACAATAATTAACCAACCAAAAAACAATTGCTCTTTTGTCGAATCGTAACATCAAGTAAACATATAATTCTTCCACAAAATAATTAAATCAAACATTTGAAAAATATTTTTTCCAAAAGGTTGAACTACACAAAACCATCTGTGAATATAAACTACAATAAACCGGAAAAAAAATGTCTAGTTTGAAGTCGAAATCGATTCATTTTCCAATCAGTCTTGAAAACAGTCCCAATGCGTTTATGCAGAAGCTGCCAATATTCAAGTAGATATATCCTCAACGCCTTCAACTCATCCCCTTGATGAGCCAAAAACACAAATTCACAAATAAGCAGAATGGTTAGTTGACCATTCAAAAACACAAATTCACAACGCCATTCAACTCATCTCCAATAATATTCGAAATTCAGAGTAAACCTTATCGGATACTTGTTTTTGTGCGCCGAGACTTGACAATAGCCGCCCACATCGCGTCCCTCTTGAGCTGCCATTTTTCCAGATCGACATCGGTTGCTTCACTGTTCGTCGTCGGGTGTATTGTCGGACCTACAATCGCCGGAAGACACCCGATAGTCGACTCGCGGCTCGAATCGCCGCCTCATTATCTACGGGTTGGATGATGAACTCATGCCGCGTCGCCACCAGTTTTAGATCCCCAAATTCGAGTCACCGCCGCCATAATTCTTCAATTGTCTTCAAGAGGAGAGATATGTCTGGGAGAATCAGTAATGAAAAGAAAAACTGGGTCTGGATTTTGGTTTATGGTGGTCTGTGTATTTTAGTGTGTGATGACTACAATTGGGAAAAGAAACCGTGAAGAGATAAGAGATAAAAAGAGGTTTAATTTGTGGAATATAAAAATAGTTAATGACGTATTACTGGAAGGATGGATATCAAAACGGAATGAAAACATTGATATCGTTATTCTGTCTGTAATAGAAATAGTTCCCGTCCATGGGGTAATTATTTCAATTATTTGGACATATTTGATCAGACATTTTTTGTAACTCAAAATCTAACTCAAGTCTAACTCAATCTTACTCTCCTCAATATTATCAATATAACTAAATAACATCAATCAATCATCATCATACATGGCATCTACTTTAACCATTATATTTTAAATATTATTTTAATATAAATTCAAAATTTAATTTAAACCTAACCCAATCGATTTTATCAAAATTAACTTTGTTTATCCAAAAAATCCAATCAAAACTAAAATAAGTCATATCTAATCATCCCTTAGAATCTATGCGAAGCTTATTATTCAATTATGAAAGTTTGTGAGTTTGACTCCAAGCGGCTCCTTATCTATATTTCATATAATGGTACAATTCATTTTAGCTACTTTTAATAATAGTTTCCCCCCAAAATACTTTAGGCTAATACTAAAAAAAAGGTATTAATTTAATCCTAAAAGTATTCATAATATTTTTCAAGGTGGTGTTGTCATTATATCCTAAAGGTTGATAAAACTAATTCAGTCAAATAATTATTTATATTAGTATTGAATAAATATTAAGAACAAAAACTTGCATTCAATTGAAGATTGAACTATAGTATTTCAGTATGTTGGGAGGCTGTGAAGCCGAGAGAAGAAACAAAAAATGAGAAGGAAAAATTATGTATAGTGAACCCTAAAGAGGGTATTTATACCTAATACATTTTTTTTTTTTTTACTAAAAGTGCTATTTAAAGAAACACATCTTATACTACAAAATACAACTTAAACAATCCTAATGTAACATCTAATATTCTAATATCCCCGACAAGAGAAACATGTATGTTATTCATATTCATCTTGGAGAGGCATTGATGAAGTAAGAGTGGGCTGAGGGCTTTAGTGAATATATATGTCTGTTGTTTGGTCTTATGATGGTACAAACTGAAGGTTGATTGTCCCTTTTGTTATCTTTTCTGTGATGATGTGGCAGTTAATTTTTATGTGTTTTGTCCTCTCATGATGGATTGAATCATTTGAGATGGAAATGGTTGATTTGCTATATGAAAGTAGCAAACGGGAAAGTTATAGTCAATTTTTAAATCCTGAAACATGTAGGGTATGAAGCTTCTAATGGATCTAAAGACCCAATAGATACCAACCTTTGAATTCTATAAAGGTTTATGTGTTCAAGTCTAAGTTGTCAGGGATAAGCTTGATTCATTTGTTAAGGTTCTTTTCTCTTGATTGATTTAGTCAATGTGTTGTTTAGTTCTTTTTGTTGCAGCGTGTGATTGTTTGGTTTAATAACATATAAATTTGCCTACTAATGAACCAACACATATGAAACGCTTTGTATAACAAATAACAACTTTGTCATTAAACATAAATGAAAAATCATCCACAACGAGTTTAGACACTAAAATAAGATTCCTTCTAAACAAAGGAACAAATAAGGAATGTCTTAAAATCAAACTACTAGTAGAAAAATCTAAAGTAACGTCTTCCACTGCAACTATTGCTACTTTCATAGTGTCACACATGTAGACGGTCATCTTCCCATCCTTGATCCACTTGATTTCCGGAAACCCTACAAAGAATTGTAGACATAATCAGTGGCTCCAGTATCTGTACACCAGGTACTGGCAGACCCACCAGCTAAACATGTTTCTACAATAAAAGAATAGAAATAACCTTCCTTGCCCTTCTTGGGGAAGTTGGTCTACCAGTGCCCTGACTTTCCGCAGAGGTGGCACTTACCCTTCGGCTTCTTCACTCCCGTCCACTCACCAGAGCGATAGCCGGCATTGGTGCTTTCCTAGCCTTCTTAGCGGACTACCTCTTCTTCTTGAACCTTTTGGGCCCAGAAGTCAAAGGACTTGGCCACAAATGCGTGAGAATTCTGGCGAAAAAGTCCATTCGCCGCTTGGAGTTTCCTAAGAAGTTCCACCAATGATAGCAACATTTTATTCATGGGGTCGTTCATGCGAAACTGGTCAAAACTCTTAGGCAGCGAATTGAGGATAATATCGACCTGGGTTTACCCGTCGATTTGTCCTCTTAGGACCTCCTGTAGAATTGCTCCATTAGCCTAAGGACATGATTCCTTACGAGAGTGTCCTCTGCCATGGAGGTCGACATAAGAATTTTCAAAGATTGCTTTCGGGCTGCCCTCGACCGAAGGCCGAAAAGATCCTTGAGAGTCATAAGCATCTCATAAGCAGATCCCATGGTGTGATGTTGGTGTTGCAGTACATTGGTCATAGAGGCCAATATGTAGCAGCGAACCATCTCTTGCCTTGATCCACTTCTGATACGCTCTTTCTCATGATCTGGGTCGTTACCATCTGTGACATCTGGACCGACCTGAGTGAGCACGGATTTGTACGCCTCTGCTATCAACACTATGTCTAAGTTCCTTCTCCAATCAGTGTAATTAGGACCAGTAAGTTTATTTTCTTTTATAATCACAGACAACGGATTGAAAGACATGTTTAATATATAGCCTGAGAATCATGAGTTTTACTGATTAACCAATTGAATATAACTTGTTAATATTGATATCCTAAAAAAAACATTAGCTTAAATTCACCGACATTTTATAACACCGAGAGTTCGCATATGCCGCATTGGGTGACTCTACGCTCACTCAACATTTGTAAGAGAAGGGTGTTTCAAATATCCATTAACTTTTATAAGCCAAAACTCAATTCATGAAAAATAAAATTAATAATCAAATTCCTTTTGGCCACATAATAAAAGCCCAACGACTCCGTTCGGAAGAAGTTCTTTTATTATGTTCTAAGTGAAAACATTACCTGATCCTAAGGTAACTATTCTTTGATTGTATGTATCCATTAGGGATCCACACTCTCAATAATATTTCCTACGATCATCATTTCAAAGTTTGATGATCATCATTTCAAAGTTTGTTCTAGTGATCTTACAATTAATTTTAATAGTGTCCGCTGGTGGGGAGGTCCACTTCGCCATTAATTTCATCACCACATATCTGTAACGGAGGCCTTAGGATTCTTTTAAAATTTAATTTAATTTAAAATTTTCTTTTTACGTTAATAATTTAACTAGTGCATATCTCGTGCGATGCACGGGGAGCTCATATTTTATACCTTTTTTAGAATTTATTTTAAATACAATTATTTATATTTTTCTCATTTTATCTCATTATGGAAATAAAACAAATACAAACAAAGAAAAATATATTTCATTATTAAACACCAATATTTTTTATTTAAGAATATTATTAAACCTTGAAGTTTTGATTTTTTTTTTTTAAAAAAAATTAATTATCCAATCAATGATTGTTAATGTACAAAAAATAATAAGAAACAATCTAGAATTTAAAGTAAAACTATTTTTATTTTTATTTTAACACATCGAAATAATCTAATTTGTTTAAGCACTTTCATGTCCCATTTTCAATGTTACTTCGGACCAATTTATTCAATGGTCAACCATTAGTCAAATTACTGATCAAATTAAAAGAGAAATTCAAATACGATTTTTTCTTTCTTATTTATTTTTTCATCAAACAATTAATAGAAAATCATTTCCCAATCATGTATTTAATTATTATAAAATCAAATTCAACCTTTTTAAAGTAACAATTTAATATTATTATAAAATCAAAGTCAATAAATTAAAGTAACAAATTAGACAACATAACATTTGAAATTTGGTTGAAGATCTGAACTTACGTCGTCCCATCAGAAACCAATAAACATGTCAAAGTTTTAAATATTTGAGGAAAATTTTAATTATGCATTCAAAAGGATTTTATTTTAACATAGGAAAAATATAAGAAAAATATCTACGCGGGTGTTTATTAAATGTTTTAAAAACACCCATATAGAATTTTTTTTTTTTTTTTTTCAAAAGACATGAATACTCATACCACAAACAATAGAAAATTCAACTGATAGTTCAAATACCGCAGCACCTGAAAATCAATAAACAAAATCTTTCATTAATTTTTAACATGTAGGAAAAAATAAATAATATATGTTTATTAATATATTCAAAAAAGTAACCTTGAATTTCAAATAGAGTAAAAGGTGGGATAATTTAAATTTGTTTTTTAAAAAGTTTCTAAAGTGTTTAATATTCTGGCATCTATACCGGTAATATTCATCTAACCTTTTTATTTAAAAAAATTGGCAAGTTTATTAATGATAAATTTGGTTAGACAAAAGATTAACTAGTTCAAAATATTACAATAATTATATTTTAAAAAATCCGGTTAGATAAATGCAATTATATTAATTAGTTTGTTAGGAATGTAATTATATGAAAGTTAAGATAAAATGAAATGTAGCTAAAAAATATGTTTGTATATTTTTCTTTAAATTTTCGAATTTAATAACTTAATGACCAAATTTAAATTATATCATGTAAGGAAAAACAAAATTATAAACATTTATCAATATATATAAAAATATAACTTTGAAATTCAAATGAAGTAAAAAGGCGGAAAACTCATTTTTTTTTTTAAAATGATTTAACATTTTGGTAGGTATATTCGTAAGTTAATCATATCATTTTAATTTAAAAAATTGGCAAGTTTGTTAATATAAATCAGGTTAGATAAATGACTAATTAGTTAAACAATTTATTAATTATATATTTAAAAAATTAGTTACATAATTAATTAGTTTTTTAGGAATGTGATAATATGAAAGTCAAGATAAGATGAAATTTACGCAAAAAAATCTGTTTGGCGTCTTTTTCTTTAAATGTGTGATTTAAAAATATAATAACCAAATTTAGATTATTTCACATAAAGAAAAAACAAATAATATTTTTTTATGAATATATTAAAAATGTAATTTTGAATTTAATATAAAGTTAAAGACATGATCATTCAAATTAATTTTTAAAATAATTAATATTTTGGTAATTATAGCCGTAAAAATAATTGTACCATTTTAATTTATAAAAAAATTAGCAAGTTTGTTAATGAGATAAATCTAGTTAGATAAATGATTAATTAAATAAAATATTTTATTAACTACTAGTACAACGCCCAAGTATTACACGGGTGCTTGTTAAATTTTTTTATTAAAATTAAAAATTAATGAGAAAAAGTAGTTGAATATTTAAATGCTTTATATATATAAATTATATTTTAGTATGAAACTTGTTACTTGTGTGACTTACATATGTTATATTATAATAATTTTTCTAACTTATAACATATAACTACATTAAACATGAATATATTAATTGACAAATAATTTTATTTTTTAATTAATTTTAATAAATATTTTTTTATTATTGTAAAGATAAATATAATTTATTTATTTTATATATACAATATGGATGTCAAATCGAAGCTCATCAAAAGATGATTTATATGATACATTATATATTTAAAACCGATAAGAAATACAAAAATTATCAACTTTTAAAATACATTTACATTATAATAGGAAATGATATTAAAATACAAATTAATACATCAAAATGATCATAAATAAATCAACATCTTTATGGTAATCCGAACCTAATTAGTTTTGATTGGAATTAAATTAAAATCTATCCAAGCTAAATAACAAATCATGAAATTTTGACACATAAATTTTGAAGCATGCAAGCCTGCCATTTACGCTCAGCACAATAGGAGATTATATATAATAAATAATGGGGAAGGGGGGTGTATTAAAATATTCGATTAGATATCATAGATAGAAATTATTTTATAAGATATAATAATTAATTAAATTACTACCTATGTGTTTCGATTAGAATTTTTAAATCCCCTCCCCCTATATATCAGAATGCGCTGAGTCTACGTGGCTGCTTCTGGTGCTTCGGAATCGTATGTGGCAAAATTACATGCTTCGTTATTAGGCTTGGGTAAATTTTAATTTAATTCCAAATAAAAAAAATTAGGTTCGGATTACCATAAATATGTTGATTATTTATGGTCATGTTACATGTATTAATTGCATTTTAATATCATTCCTTATTATAATTATTGAATTGTATATATATTTTAAAAGTTAATAACTTTTATATTTTTTATCAGTTTTACATATGTAATATATCAAATTAATCTTCTTTTGATGGGTTTCGATTTAACATCCATATTGTATGTATAAAATAAATTATTTATTTTTTTTCTTTATAACAATAATAAAATTATTTCTAATATTAATTAGAAAAATAAAATTATTTATCAACTAATATATTTATATTTCAAGTAGTTATATGATATAAGTTATAAAACTAATATAATATAACACATGTAAGTCATAAGTAACACATATCATTCTAAAATATATAGTAATATATTTTTTTTGTAAAAAAGTTAACTAAATTTAATATAGTTTTCTCATTAATTTTAAAATTTAAGAATAATTTTTGAACAAGCACGTGTAATATTTATTAATTCTCTCGTTGGGGAGCGATTTTCTTCTCTCGTTGGGGAGCGATTTGCAGTTCTTTGTTTGATTCTTTCTATTTCCTTGTTCTCTTGAGCAATTTCCTGTTAATTTCTTCGTCCCATTTCTGATTTTCCCTGTTTCGGCTCCTGTTCAGTCCTCATTTTTTCGTCTTCTGGGAATTAGGGTTTCGTTCTATGGCAAGTCAATCCTTTGTTGGGCACGATGACGATCTAGTGTTCGCCTATATTTTTAAAGTTCGACCGCAAGTGTACGGCTTCGCTCGTAGTATGTGGCAAGCAAGGTCGTATCCCAAGAGACCAAACAACCAATTAATCAAGTACCAGATTATGATAGTGTCAACTTTATTTAGACGATCATAATATGAGATTGATTAACTAAACTAAGCAAATAAATCAATAGATAAGAAAGCAATAACAAGAAAACAACTAGAAAAACACTTAAGAAGAATATACGGGAATGATAGATTCTAAGACTATGGGTTCAATTAACAGTTGGGTTCCTTCAGATAAATCACAATTAACTATTTTCTTTATCTACCCTATAAGATGATCACGAAATTAGCCTATCGTCCCTCTCGAGATCGATAAAACCGTAGATTAAATCACATATATTAGCGTCTCCACTCAACACATGCAATTCAACTCCAAATAGATTAAAAGACCAAAAATCCTCACAACTATCTACTAATCTCTCGATTCAAGTAAACAAATTGTGTCAAATATTAAAGATCTTATATTGAACTCATCTCTCGAATTATGAACAATATCATCAAACATGTAAAAGCAATGGCCAGTTGCAATTCATGAAATAAGCACGAAATATTTGAATAGGGTTCAAAAGAAAACGATCAATTATAATAAATCATCCAAAAATCCCAAACTATTAATCTACTACCATGTCTTAGAATCAAAGAAGATTAGCTACTCATGTTCGAATTCAAATACATAGACATATTCAAAATCAACATGAGAAAACAAGTTCAAAAGATAGAAAGAAAAACTAGTAAGCTTGTCGTCGATCTTCTCTTCTTCCCAATTGCTTCTCTTGCGTGTTCTCTGGCTCTCTTCCTTGCGTAATCACGTTCTAGGGCTTAAGATCAGGTAAATAGGTCTTTTTATATGTCCAAAAGTCCTCTCCTAAGCGAAAAAGGTAAGCGATTAAAAACAGCCCGCGTCGCGACACGACCTGACACGCCCGTGTCACAGGTCGTGTCACAGGTCGTGTCAGGTCTCCGGGGCTTCAAAATCCTCCCAGCTACGTGACATGGTCTCTGACACGGGCATGGCGGTCGTGTCACAGCCCGTGTCAGGTCCCAGCATGCACGTTTTTGTCCGTTTTGCTCGTTTCTTCTATTTTTCTCATCCGTGCATCAATCTATCATCATCCCGGGGCTCTTAGGCACCTACCATGCTCCTCCAATAGCCAAAAGCTCTACAAATATGTGAAAATATCTACAAAACAAGCACGCGTAATACCTTTCCAACAAATATAGAACTAAAGCACAAATATGCAATTTATACACCACAAATGCAACAATTAAGCTCTAGATACTATATGAATATGGTGTAAAATCACACATGAACATCTAGCGCAAAGGCTTGAAGACTTTTCGTTATAAAAAACAGAAGATGTTATTATTGACCTAGCGACTACTGATCAAAAACAGAAGATGTTATTATTGACCTAGCGACTACTGATATTCGCTATAGTGCTGAAGAATGCCACAAGAGTTTATTTGGCAAAATAATTGGCGATCGTCCGGTCAGTTGGATGGGAGTCAAGCGTACGATGGGTTATATATGGAAGATCCGACATCCAATGGAAGTGAAAGAATTGGGTTCGAATTTCTTTCAATTTATCTTCCAATGTAAGGAGGATCTCGATCGAGTAGCTAAAGGAACGAACTTGACCATTGATAACCAGTTTCTCCTCCTTACGGAATGGAAAGAGCGTCTCTCTGCTAATCATCCTGTTTTCCAAGAATTACCGATTTGGGTTCAAGTATTCAACCTACCTCTCAACTGGCTTAGTATTGACGTTGGGCTAAAAATAAGCGCAGTCTTTCCCAAACTCAACAATGTGGTGGTTGCTGGAGCAAGAAGCCATGGGGGCAAAATCCTTAGGCTCCTTGTTAATGTCAAGCTAGCAGATCCACTACCTAGGTGTGCTTCAATCAGACTGGGCGAGGAGTTGGTTAAAGTCAGTTTTAAGTATGAGAAATTGGTTAATATGTGCAACTACTGTGGCATAATCGGGCACTTAGACAGAAGCTGCAAGAAGAAAATGGAGGACATTACAAAGAAGTCTTGTAAGGATGGCCAATATGGGGATTGGATGCGGGCTCCAGAATTTCAGCAATGGGCAGCAACTAATGCTCCTGGTTCTAATACTCAGTTAGCAGGTTCCCCATCTACTCCAGTTCAATGCAATACCCCAAAGACATCTACCAGTCTAATTCCAGAGGCCAATCAACTTTTAATTTTGGAAGAAGGCATACCTGTTCAAAATCAATCAGAGGTGCAAGACTCAAATGGCTCAAAATTACCAAACAGGAAGTCTCCAGTGAAATCCCCTACTGATCTCATTCCAGCTGTTAACCATATTATATCATCAGAGCATCAAACCTACCAACCTTTAATGGATATCATGGATGGGGAGGAAACATCACCCGCTCTCCTTCTGCAATCTACAACCCACGTTGCTTCCCCTGATCTCCTTATGATAGAACAGTCCCCCTCTTGTTCTAAAACTTGGAAGAGAGCACCTCGCAGAGATGGTAGGTTATCTCGGAATTCTGACACTTTAGTTACCTCCAAGGTAATTACCACTGAGAAAAAAAGAACTGCTCCTGAAAATCCCGAGAAAGAAGATGAAGTGGATGACAGGAGGATCAACTCTGAAATGTTGAAGAAGCTCAAATCATCGAAGGTGGAGGCGGCCAGCCTAGAGTGGCGCCCAAGTGATCAATGTTAGCCGCGGTGTGGAACTGTCGAGGACTGGGTGGGCCCTCGACGGTTTCCCAAATTAAAGAGACTTTCAGATCTCACCACCCCTCTTTCTTTTATATTTCTGAAACAAAAAATTCTTCTTCTTTTGTTACTACGGTTGTTAGTAAGTTGGGATTTCTTGATCGTTATAAGTTGGTGGATCCGGTTGGTTTGAGTGGTTGGTTACTCCTTCTTTGGTCCGCCGAGGTTTCAATTGCGCAAATAGTTTGCCATGACTGCTTTATAGCTGTGGAATACTCTCTTAACAATGAAGGGCTGAGTTGGGCGGTTTTTGTCTATCTTAGTCCGTATGCTGCTGTCAGAGCTGAGCAATGGAAACTTCTCGAAGATGAGAAACACATATGGAAAGATACTTGGTTCATGATAGGAGACTGGAACGATATATGCTCCAACTCTGAAAAACTGAGAGGTATACCTAGAAATGATAACAGCCTTGCTGGGTTTAAAAACTTTATCAACTCGATGTCTATGGAGGAAATCAGGATGCATGCCTTTCCATACACTTGGTGTAATCATAGGTTCTCTAAAGGACTCATCCAGGAGAAACTTGATAGAGGATTTGGCTCTATGGATTGGCTTCAACTCCATCCCAATGCTTCTATCTCTACCTTTGCTCGTAGTGCTTCAGATCATTCTCTTCTTCTCCTCAACTCTGGTGCTCCTTCTCTCAAAAGTCCCCGCAGATTCCATTTTGATAAACGTTTGTTACTCAGAGAAGATCTAAAAGATGTGGTCAAGGCTGCTTGGTCTCAAAGTCACTCAGGCACTCCATTTTATGTTCTGAAAGAAAAAATCAAATGTACAAGGCAAGCCCTTATCCGTTGGAGTGCAAAATTCAAATCTGAGAATCAATCAAAAATAGACCACTTAACTGCCAAGCTTGAGCTTTTGAGAACTTCAAATCTTGCTGACAACTGGGAGGATTGGACTGCTAATAAATCTGAACTTGAGAAGGCTCATCACTCTGAAGAGCTCTACTGGCAGCAGAAAGCAAAATTAAAGTGGCTGAAGGATGGGGACAACAATACCAGGTTCTTTCATGCTTATACTCTTCAACGGAGAAGATTGAATGCAATGTCCAGATTAATAACACCACAAGGCAGGGAGTGCTTAACTCAGCATGATATTCAAGCTCATATTTCCAGTTTCTATGCCAACCTTTTTTCCTCTGAAGGATCTTGGGGAGGTGAGAGCATTCTGCCTCTTATTACTCCTTCTATTACCTCTGATATGAACAAAAGGCTCCTCAAGACAGTCCAGGAAAAAGAAATCAAAGAGGCTCTCTTTAGCCTTGATCCTGACAAAACCCCAGGTGAGGATGGTATGTCAGCTGTTTTTTATCAAAAATTTTGGACTCTTATTAAATCTGATCTTGTTCCTGCTATTCAAATTTTTTTTGAAAGTGGTCAGTTGCTGAAATATTGGAACCATACAATTGTTACCCTCATCCCTAAATGTCTCAACCCTGAATCTATTTCCCAGTTTAGGCCAATTAGTCTGTGCACTGTGGTCTACAAAACTCTGTCTAAGTTGCTTGCTTTAAGACTCAAAGATTGTCTGCAATCATGCATTAGTGACTTCCAGTCTGCTTTCATTGATGGGAGAAAGTTGCTTGACAATGTTATAATAGCACAAGAAGCATTCCATTTCATAAACAAACACAATTCTGGGAAAAATCACTTCATGGCCATAAAGTTAGATCTGATAAAAGCATTTGACCGTGTTGAGTGGTTGTGTGTTAAGAAGATTATGCTTCAGATGGGGTTCTCTGCTAAATTTGTTCATTTGATTATGATCTGTATTTCCTCTTGTTCCTACTCCTTTAAAATCAATGGCAAAGTGAGTGGTTATGTGCAGCCTTCAAGAGTAATTAGACAGGGGGACCCTCTGTCCCCCTATCTATTTATTATTGTTGTTGAGCTGCTCTCTGTACTGGTTACAGCTTCCTTGAACTCAGGTCAGTTATCTGGGATGAAACTTTCAAAAAATGGCCCACCCATATCTCATCTTCTTTTTGCGGGTGATTCATTGTTCTTTTGCAAAGCTGATGTTGGACAGGCTAATGCTCTTTTAAATCTTCTGGATAAGTACAGACTGTTCACGGGGCAAAAAGTTAACATCAAGAAATCAGCCATCTTCTATAGTAAGAACACCCCTGCCATTTTGCAAAATAGAATTGGTGCAGCATTACAAGGTATCACTGCTCATAAATCAACTAGATATTTGGGTTTGCCCTTAGGAATTGGCAGATCAAAGAAGGATGCATTCCAATATGTGTTAGACTCTGTGAAAGCTAAATTGCTGAGCTAGAAGGCTAGATTGTTATCCCCTGCTGGTAAGGAGGTTCTTATTGAAGCTGTTCTGCAAGCTCTTCCCTTATTTTCTATGTCCTGCTTTGTCTTACCAGTAGGGATCTGCTCTGAAATCTCTAAATTCTGTTCCAACTTCTGGTGGAGTAAAGGTGAGAATTAGGATTCTGGCATTCATTGGAAATCATGGTCTGCTTTATCTTTGCCTAAATCTGATGGTGGTATGGGGTTCTTAGACTTGAGGAATTTTAACAGAGCTTTAATTTGCAAGCAATTATGGAGAGTTACTTCTCAGCCCACTCTTCTTGTCAGCAGAGTTTTGAAAGATAGATATTTTCCAAGCTGCTCAATCTTTGATGCTGTTAAGTCAAGTAATTGCTCCTGGCTTTGGTCTAACTGGCTCTCTGTTGTTCCTGTATTTGCCAAAGGGTTCTCTGTGGAAATAAGAAATGGGATTTCTACCAGGATTGATGATATAAACTGGGTGCCTTCCCTCAGAACTCCTAAGCCTTTTCTGCTTGATCTTGCTAGAGGACATATTGTTTGGGTCAGTGAGCTTCTTAACTCTGCTGGGACTGGATGGAATGACTGGTTAGTATCTCAGTTGTTCAATGAAACTGACTGCCAAGCTATTCTGAATATTAACACTCTTAAACCAGGTATGGATGATAGAATGCTCTGGTCTTTGAACAAAAATGGCAGATTCACTGTTGCAAGTACCTATGCTTTTCTGAATGAGCAAAAAATTCTGGCTCTTGATATTCCTGGTTGCAGCTCCCTCTCTAGAAACCAAAATCATTTCTTTAAAAGATGCTGGAAACTGAAAGTGGTGGGTAAGATAAAGCATTTTATCTGGAAGTGTAATACTGGCTCTTTACCTGTGAAACTTAACTTGCTTAAGAAAGGTCTGAGACTTGATGCTATTTGTAAAACATGTGGAAATGAGATAGAGACTATTGAACATGTTCTGTTTACCTGTTCTAAAGCTGGCTTGGTTTGGAAATTAGCCCCGGTGAATTGGGATGGTCTGCTGCCCTTCACTTCCTCCTTCAGAGGGTGGTGGTCCCAATTATGCTCATTGTCTAAATCTGATGTGGCTGAATCCAGGATCCAATTAACCACCTATATGCTATGGTGGCTTTGGAAGGCGCGCAATCTTTGGCTGTTTCAAAGTACCATCCTCTCAGCTCATCAACTGGTCAAGACTGCTCACAAGCAGTGGCTAGAATTTTCTTTGCTTCAGGGTTCTTGATGGTTAGGCTTTCATTTTGGTTTTGTTGGGTTGTTTTGTTTTGTTTTTTTTGTAGTAGTTCTGTTCTTTGTTTTTCTTGTTCTCTAGGCCGTTGCATTGGAGAACTTGTTGGTACTTTTTTTAGTTGCTTTGTTGTCTGTTCGTTCCATTTTTGTTAGTGTTTTCGTGTTTATTTTATGTTTATTTTTTCCCATTCTAGGCATTTCTTTTTGGCTTTTGGTCCATTTGTGAGTCTTGTCATGCATTTTCTTTATTTCGCTCGTTTTGGTTTTTCTTGTTTGTTTTTCTCGATTTTCTGTGTTTTTCTTTTCGGTGGTGGTGTGCAGGATAAGCGGTTCGGTTGGGAAGTGGTCACGCAAGGATAATTATCTAGACGGATGAGTTGGGGTCGAGTGGGTAAAGACGAAATCGAATTCCTGGTCCAGATGCGTGGATTCGAGCCGAAAATCACAGCCGGATCACCGAAATCCTTCACCGCAGCCCGCGACAATGTTCCTGCGACCGCGGTGAACAAACCTCCCCAGTGCCCAGTTTTACTCGCCGCGGCCCGCGACGGTTCCTTCACCGCGGCCGCGGCGAACAAAATGCCGCAGTCATACAGCACTTCAGACTAGACTTTCCCGCGGCCTCGGACTTGGTCGCGGCCCGCGGAGCTTCTTCGCCGCGGCCCGCGAGATGGGTCGCGGCCCGCGAAGTCCGCGATCTGTATATTTTTAAATTTATATTTTGGGATCGTTTTTCATTATGTTCTATGTTAGGTTTTGGTCTTTCTCGTACGAAAAAAGTTCCAGAACCCATATTTGTCACTTGTTTCTCTCAGAGATCAATCTTGAGAGTGAAAACTTAGAGATTCGACTCTTGGATTTGGTTTTTCTCTTGTTCACGATATTGGATTCGTTAATCGTAAGCTTTACTTTCGTTTTCCTTTCGATTGAGATGGCTTTGATTATTGAATATGTTGATGTTGAATGCATAATGAGTAACTAAATTCATTAGCTAGGGGTAGGGGATTATCGGTCCGGTTCGATTTCGTTTAAATGCTTGGCAATTGCTCATCTTTTCGAGTTGTGCTTAACCTAGGGTTTGGATGCTTGATCTCCATCTTAATCTAAGTAATCAATTTAGAAACTGAAAGGGGATAAATTGTCCGATCTAGGCTCGTTAAGAATAGGCTTGTTCGGTAACGTATTGTCTATGTGCTAATTGATTCGTTAATGATTTATTTATGTTTATTCTCTTGTTTCGTGAGATATTGAGAATGAATCTCTAGATGAGTTAGTTTATTGAGTCCTTTAGCCGAGTAATTCATTGCTTGCTAAATGCATTGAGAACCGGAAGCGAAATCCCCGATACCCTAGCGCTTTTATCATAATTGTTCTTCGTCCTTGCTCACTACGTTCTCTGCGTTATTTAATTATTTGAAGTAGTTGATAGCTAAAAAAAAACCCATCCAATTATTTGATTTAGAATGTTTAGGAATATTATTTTATTTATTTCTTCTAATTGTGTTGAGTAAACGTGCTTAATAATTCGGCTAACCTTCCTTGCGATACGACCCGGTGTCGAATCTTTCGATTCTACTCCGGTAAAAATACTTACAACAACAAATTGGCGCCGTTGTCGGGGAAGGTTTAGGATTATTTTGTGCGCCTATTCATTTTATTTTTAGTGTTTCTCTTTGTTTTATTTTACTAGTTTATTAGTTCTTGATTTTATTTGTTCTTTGTTTTTCTTAG
>CACSLK010003174.1:6319091-6336106 GCA_902706635.1 Striga hermonthica
AAAAAAAAAAAAAAAAAAAAAAAAAAAAAAAAAAAAAACTAGCATTTCAGTTTATGATGAAAAGAACAGAAAAAGATGCAAGAAAATTTATGGCTGATTACTTTGAAATAAATCATCTCAATGGAAAAAGTGATGAAAAAAGTTGAAAATAAGTTTTTGGGTAGAAGAATGTATTTATTTATTTTTTTTGATTGTGAATGTATATGAGATAACATGTCATGATTATAGTTGAGGTGATATAATAATAAAAACAGTAAAATAATGATTGTAAATGATTGGCAATTAAATATGTGAATTAATACTGAATTTTGTTGGAAGATGGGTAGTAATGATTGCTCATAATTTTATTTTTTTTTAAATTGTGTTAATGAGAAAGAAAAAGTAGGAATAAATGAATATCAAACTTTTCGGGAAACATTTTGTAATCATAGTTTCAGTGAAAATTTATCAGGCGAGACAAAACTGAAAAAAAAAAAAAAAAAAAAAAAATTGAACTCAATCGCCCTGAAACCTTGGTCTACTCTACTCAAGCTTCTATAGACTTCTGCACAGTTCACCATTACTTTCTGGACTAATAAGGTATTCAAGGAGTTCAATCTGCAAGCATTTATTTTACTATAATACTATTTTCATTCTTTCCTGGGGGAAATATGCTTGAACTAATGGTAAAGCCATTTTATACAAAAGTCTGCCCTTTAAAAATGAAAATGTGTTTCAACTGTAGAACAATACATGTTCTTTGCAGACAAGAAATCTCTACACCTTAATCAGGGTTCCCAAAAAGATAAAAGTAGTCAATTTTCTAAACTTTTGTTTTCCAGACGCTGCACCTTACAAACTTTCTTACAAAAAATTCATGGAAAGTTGCAATCAACTTAAAGCAAAAGGTCAGCGCTCCTAGTTGCAACAGAAAAACCCCTTTCCTTATCTTCCCACCCAAATTCCAAAAAGAACAGAAATAGATAGAATATGCAGTAAAGGATTAGAGTTAAATTCATTTTTGCAAACATCATCACTAACAAGAATGACCAGTGCATTTTCAACCAAAGCAAATTAGTTCCATTGAGAACTTTATGAAACATTTGACGTAGAGCAAGCTTCAGCACCACTAACCTTCCCTTCTTCAATTTTGACAACCCCGGAATCAGTATTATGAAGTCCTTGCACTTTATCACCAACGCAGAGAATCCCAGAATAGATACGGCCAGTTAGAATTCGACCAACGTAATTATCTCTTTCCATCATAGAGACCTGAAAGGAGC
Source organism: Striga hermonthica (assembly GCA_902706635.1). NCBI lineage: Eukaryota > Viridiplantae > Streptophyta > Magnoliopsida > Lamiales > Orobanchaceae > Striga > Striga hermonthica. The sequence goes on from CACSLK010003174.1 coordinate 6,320,354, forward strand.
TGTCAAACACTTTCACGAGGTTCCACTTTTCTAATAGGTGAAATTTTACAAGTCAAACTGATTTGCATAGTCCAAAACCCTATCTACCAATTAGAAACTTGCTAGGCTATGCAAATAGTGATGAATGCACCAGTCTTTTATCTGACACCAACAAATTGAGGAGCATAACAATAGGTTTATCCAAAGCACTATGCAGCTTAGGTTCTTAAACAACAGTCATAGATTAGGTTTGAGCATCGTTCTAATTTTTTAATATCAATACCTTGTACATAGAATACATCGAGGAGAGATTGTGGAAAATAAAGTGCTCTTGCATAATGCATGATGAGAGCAATTAAAGATAATCTTCATGTAACATGGATCATTCATCACAAAGCAAGTTTTCGCAAGGAAGTGCATTTGTAAATTCTGACAATTATACATACAGAATGACAGATATGAAGCAAAACGTAAATTTCCAGGACTAACCAGCATCTGAAAAGGTGCATCAAGGCTAGCAGTTGGGGGTGAAACATGTCTCACGATTGCATCAAGCAACTCAGACATATTCCTCTCGTCCTGAGGAGGACATTTTGTATATGTTGAAGAGGCCCACCCTTCCTTTGCAGAAGCATAAAGAACAGGAAATTCTAATTGTTCCTCTAAGAAAGATATAAAAATCAAGATTAGAACGAATGTGTATGAGAAAGCTTATAACGAATTCAGGTGATTGCATAAACCAAATTAGGCTAATGAAAATTAACACCAAGCACCTGTAGCGCCTAGATTAGCAAAAAGATCGAATACCAGGCTCTCAACTTCACTGCACCTTTCTTCGGTAACTACACATACAAACCCCGAATGGACAATTAAACACAGCATACACTTCCATGTCACAAAGAAAACAAAGAGATCAAGGTACTAGAAATTGAAAATTATTTAAAACACTTTCTAAATTAGAATGTCAAGTGTAATACCAAAATATTTTATATGTGGTTTCAACCTTCAGGACAAATAGAGAACAAGTTTTATTTCACAACCATACTTTAGGAGCATCAGATAATTATTTCAGCCAACTCTCAGGCTGATCAGGTACTTAATTTGATACTCTGTGGGTTTTTCCTCCCACTTTGTCATGGACTAGAAATCAACTCCGATAAATGTAGTCGGTTTGTGACATAATCAGATTTAGTTACACTGGAACTGGATTGCAGGTAAACACCATAGAAACAGCTGAAGTTTTGAATATCATGTTCTATCTATTCAACTTTGTTTTTCCAATGATCTTTTGGACAAATAGGTAGGCAGCTTATATTCTAATTACATAGACAATATATATCAAACAAGCAGATCTTTATGTCTAAGATAATGCATTGAGATAAACTACATGCTTTCATATTTTTTTTCTCACATCATAAGAATTGCTGGTTACTACACTATCATAAACTTAATTTACGGTCATACCTGAAGGTCGGTCGACTTTATTCAAAAGAAGTAGAGGACGCAGACCATATTTTAAGGCCTTTGCAAGAACAAACTTTGTCTGTGCCAGGGGACCTTCACCAGCATCAACAACTAAAATTGCTCCCTCAACCATGCCAACAACTCTTTCAACCTAACAAAAGAAAAATGATAAAAATGAACACATTCAATGTATTAATGACTTAAAAAGCAACAGCTAGGATATCATTGCAGTCCATTAATAGATTTTAGAAAATGATAATTTCATAAATTTCAGTTAAATTTCACAAGAAACAACGACTACTCCCATAAGGGAGAAGATTAAGCTAGAAGGTGAGCCTGCTTTCCTTGAAGCTGATATATATTTATGAACACAAAATTATTTTTAAACCAATTATAATTTTTATGAGCAATAATCTCAGATAAATCTGGTTCATTAAATAAAGTTTCCAATAATGAGATATGATATCAATGTCCATGAATTATGAGAACAAAGTTTAACCATATATAGAAGTAAACTGTCCTTCACTCAACTGTAGGGGCGGGGGCGGTCCGGGATTTGGCTTGTCCCGGTACCTGTCCCGCTTTTATGAACAGGTCCGGGAACAGTCGGGGACGAGACACCGTCCCATAACCAGAACAAAACAGGTCGGAGCGGGACAAAACGGGACAAACTAAGAACAATCAAATGTTTGTTTCAAGTAGAAAATTAAAAATGTGAAACAAGATCATCAAATAGAAAATATTTGGCAAATTACGTCAGCTTTTATTTCTTTTGTTACTTCACCTAAACCAAAACCCACAAATTCAATGTTTGTGTTTCTGCCAAGTGAAATTCTTAATGTGAAGAGTGAAGTGAAGTCTCGTACTCTCATTCTCTTCTCAGCTTTGACTTAGACACATATAGGTCAATCAATTAAATGCACATTAGGTTGTTTATTTGTTAAATTTTGCTTTTTAGGCCAATTCAGATTGTTTAGTTTGTACTTTTTATATTAGATATTTATAATGTTGAATGCCAAAATCACATAAAGAATGGAATAATAGTACTATAATACTAATATAAAATGTAATAACAGTGTATAATATATATGTATATATATATAATTTTTTGTACAAAGTAATTAAACGGAACGGTTCGTGACAAAAATATTGAAAACTGATACCCAGTTTAAAACGGTTTGGTACCGGGAAAGGTACAAAAAATAAAGAAAACCTTTTGGAACCTTATTTTTCGGAACGGAAGCATTTCTGTACGGGAAAATTCAGTTATTTTGCCACCCCTACTCTACTTTGATGAAGAATATTTGGATAGTTACAGATTCAAAGGTTACACAAGTACAGATTCATTTTATAATTGCTCCTTAACACGGCAACATGAGCAGAGTTAAAACAAAGATACAGATGGATAACTTGCTATCCATTTCCTGAGAATAATATCTTAACTAAGTGGCTCACATATGAGCTCAATAGATAAATTATGATAAAAGACCACCATAAAAGTAAATGCTCCAAAGACACTTGGTTAGCTTCATATTTCTTCAAACCCCTAACTGGATAGCTGAAATTAGAACTCCTTTAAGAAAGATAAAATTAGAGATATCTTAATTATATTAAATCTCTATCTTTGTAAGAGCTTACTTCACCACCAAAATCAGCATGTCCAGGAGTGTCAACCATGTTTAGCTCATTTCCTTTCCATGAAATAGATGTGACCTGCAATTTATGAATAGAAATACGAATGAGATGCTCTAAACGCATTCTGACACCAATTAAAGACGCATTTCACGTTATAATTCCATAATACTTGATTATTTACATAACTACATGTTGACAACAAGAAGCAATGTCACCTGTCAAATAAACAACGGACTTCAGAAAAAAGTTCAAAATTTTGACCTCAAGAGCTTTTACCCATTATGTTAATATTCTTATTGCAACATAAAGTCAAGAGGAACCAATGCTTCAACTAGCAACGGTGATTTAGGAATTCTCAACTGAAAGACAAATTCTGGTTTGATAATGAACACAAAAGCAGACACAGCAGTCAATTCAGTTTCACCATCATACGCACTGGCTCAGAAGCATATACCTCTTACATAATCTCATCAATCTACTACCAACCAAATAGTAGCAGCCGTAAGTCCGGCCTTTTTATCATCACTGCCAGTGGAAATCACTCCAATATCAAGAATGAAAGGGCATACATAAAACTCACTTCAGAGCAGATTGATCTATGACTTCTGATTGCCTACTTATATCTGTAAGAAAGGTAAATGAACATACAGGAGAAGGAATGTGGAACATCATTAACTCTACTATCAGACAGTCTTACGAAATTTTACATGCCACGGTCATACTATTTAAGCAAATATTCATACATTCAGTGTTAAAGGTCATACTTCAAAAATAAAATCAGTGTTGAAGGTCATACTTCAAAAATAAAATAGTCTACATTATATGACACAAGTTTAGAGAAGTATGAAATTAGCACGCACAGTAAATACGAGACCATCTTGTAGTAGTTTTATGGTGTACAATAAGATAACAGATGCAAAAAATCATCTTTAGAACAAAAAATACAACCCATTAAGCTACAAAATAAAGGAATCTTTAATAACTTTGATCGCCCACGTTTTGGTAGTCTAGAGAAAATGAAGCAGAAAATGGCATACAATCGAAAAAAAGGCGAATTTTCAAAACCTTGGAGGCTATGGTGATTCCACGCTCGCGCTCAAGGCTGATCGAATCCAAGGCCCGCTCGTGTGGAATATCGGCGCCACACTGGCGCAAGAGCCTATCCATGAGAGTGGTTTTTCCATGGTCGACGTGAGCTATTACAGCGACATTCCGGAGCCTACTGGGATCCACAGCGGCTCCAGCATCCGCAGTCGACGGTGACGAGGCAGCGGCGGTGGTCGAGGAGAAGGACCTCGTGAAGCCCGTTACGCGTGAAAATGAAAGGGGTCTCAGATAATTAGAGGAAGAGGAAGAAGATTTGGTTTTTCTAGCGGCGTTGGACCACAGAGAGCGGAGGAGTGGAGCAACCATTTCTAAGTACGAAGAAATGGCTTTGCCCAAAATCTGGATGCCAAGCCGCTGCTACTATAGGGTTTAAGGAAAAATAAAATAAAACCCTTCTCATGTTCTCGCACCTATACGTCAGCCGCCGTCTAGACCTAGCGGCTCGTCCATTTACCCTTCTCACTTGTTGGGTTTTATAAGAAGCGTAGTACATTTAAATCTATCAAAATAAATTCTCAGGCAACGGAAATTACAGTTAGGATCAGGACTTACCATTTAAAAAAAATTGTCCACCCGGAGACGACTTACACTACGTGGTTGGACGAACGGTTCGTTGCTCCTCATCAAGTCTTTGGGTCGCCTCGTCGGGATCATCGAATTCGTCGCTGGTGTGCGCATCACTTTGTTGCTCACGTGTGGCTCGCATCGTGTGTGTTGCGTGTGTCTAGCTGCGGCTGGCATCGTTCGCGTGCGTGCGTCGGGCATTGGGGCGCTGCGCTGCGATTGCGACTGCGGCGGTGATGGAGATGTGGATTTCGAAGCCCGAGCACGCCGAGAGCCGATGGCGGATACGATCCGAGAAGGCTGAGAAAAGGGCCAAAAACACGCATACATGGCCAAAAAGACCTACCAGAGCTCGAATAAGAGGACGCACGCCCGAAGATCACGCATCGTGCGCGCGAGACGTGAGGTTCAAACACGGACGTGGCATGACTTGAACGTCAAAATTGACAAGAAGCTTCTATTGGAATTAACTTTAGGCGAAATACATCGCTTTAATCCAGGAGCTTTCATATTGAATAATTGATAATCGATACTGAATAGCGGAAGCGTACCTGAATCCGTAGGTGATTGATTTGGGGATTTGGCCTTCTAGGTCTATACGATATGTACCTTTCAGAGAACCCTTTAGCTTTTCTCCGTGACCTCTCTGTCGATGGGATGCAGAAGAGATCATCTTTCGATTTCGTATGACCAAGGGACCACAACCCTTATGTACATTAAGTTACATTGGGCATCTCTATTTTAGCCCATCATTAAAATAGAAGACCCATTAGTTTCTACACATTAAAGGCCCACACCCTATTGATACTTTAAAACTCAAAAACTTTAAACCTTAATTGATCACTTTTATTTAGGCTTCTTTATTTGACAACCACAATACAATAATTATTTCACATATTAGCCCAATGTTGGATTAAGGATCCAACAGCTTCTAGAAGATTCAAATCCAAGATCCTAGAAGATACTTATTAATTAGATTAATTATTATTTAGATTAATTAATTTAATTAATTAATTGTTAGTTTAATAATTATTTAGTTAGTGGCGTGAGTTAGTAGTTAGTATTGTAATGCAAATTTTCGTATTATTGAATTAATAAACACGAGAAATTCGTACAAATAGATTTTCAACGGATCAAAAGAAATATAGTGGATTACAAATCTCTATTATTCCTCGGAGTAATTTCTTCAAGATTGATCTTCAAATGGACTTGAGACTTTTGGAGACGAATCTTCAGTTTGATCTTCGCCGTCTTGAATATGAATTTAATTAACGTTTTTTCGAGGGTTTGACAGCTTGATCTCGAATCGAACGTTGTGATTTCCCATGAACGTAAAGAACACAAGTCCTTGGTCTTCGTCGCAAAGTTGTTTTTTATCTTCTCTACGCCAGTCTTGACTTTAATATCGTAATTCGGAGGCTTGATAGCTTGTTTCCGGATTGAACGTTGGTTTTGGGCTTGAACGCACTTGAAGCTTCCTTCAGATCTTCAAGAACGCCTTTGGATCTTCAAGAACACTTGAATTTAATAACGCAATTCGGAGGCTTGGCAGCTTGTTTCCGGATTGAACGTCGGTTTTGGACTTGAACGCGCTTGAATCTTCCTTCGGATCTTCAAGAACGCCTTTAGATCTTCAAGAACACTTGAATTTTGTGGAGAAAATTCTCTAGAGCTCTTGAACTTGAAACTTGAATATGAATTGTGTTGTTTTCACCTTAGGGAGAGCCCCTATTTATAGATGTTGGGAGAGAGAGTCTTGGAAAAGAAGACTTCAATTTGATTGATCCATAATTTCCAATATTATCTCTTAATAATTATTTAATGAGATAATTAGGAGAGAGAGTCTTGGAAAAGAAGACTTCAATTTGATTGGTCCATGAATTTTCACTTATTTATCTCTTTAATAATTATTAAAAGAAATAATTATTTATTTTACTCTCTAGAAATGACATGTGGCATTCTTTAATTGGACTTCAAAATATATATGTGGCATTCTTTAATTGGCCAACAATATATATTAAATAATCAATTAATTAACTATTTAATTTAGGAATTAAAATTTGATTAATTTTCCAAATAAAATAGAAAATTATTAAATTGACTTTAACATGGAATTTGACACTTGTCGTCATTTTATTAACTCGAAATTTAATTGCCAACAAATGCCCCCTCGAGACTTGTTCACGGACGACGCGTCTTGGAGTGAATAAGTCCCGAATTTTGATTTGATTTGGACTTGGGACACATGACGAACTTGAGGGCTTAAGAGAAAACCAAGTACACCTTTTTAGCATCTCAAATGACTCATTATTTCCCCACTTTGGATATAATATGGCATCTCAAATGGCCCATTATTACTTCTCTTTGGATGTAATTTAAACATGGCCCAAATACATAAAGACAATCAAGTCAAGGTGCTTACTTGGAATTAAGCCCAAATAAGTGATTAATTGTTTCCCAGATCCCATTTCTCATAGGAAATTTCGTACAGTTGCCACGAGAAGGAAAAAAAAACTACTTAGGCCCACTTAAATAATTTCCATGGGGAGATGGGCCTATATGTTGCCATGGTCCACGCAGCCCAATATACTCCTCGGCAATCTTGAGCGGGATTTCAATTCCAGCGAAATATCAGTCTATCAACAAATAGACACATAACTTCCATTAGGAAATAAAGTCAATTTAGGAAACACATCCCAACTGAAATATCACTATATCAGTTTTATTCTTCTCCTCATCAGACTTCTCAACCCTTCCAGAAGCTTATGCAATAGGTAGGACAACCCTTCTGTTTTCGACTTATGATCATAAGAGGTCTTCAAGTACTCAAACTTCTAAGACTCTAAAATTCTTTATCAACTATAAAACTCAAACTTTCCCTATTCACCCGGGTATTGAGACGTTCGTGAGGATCTATAAATAGGCCTCCTCGGGATGTTATTTTTTTCACATCTTAAGGCCGAAAACAGGTAAGTGTGGCTTTCCTCTATGCATATTCATCCTTTCGCTCTTCTTCTTTTCTGGAGCCAAGATGTTGCAGCTCTTTTTTTTTTTTTTTGCTTTGTTGTATTCATGTTGCTGCTGCTGTCGCAATTTTGGATCTCTTACATTAGAGAGAACACCTACATTCATCCCCCAAATTTTCTGACCTCGAGGTGCTCGATCAATTGCCCAAGGTAACAACATATTATTTTTCAGATGTTTTTCATTTTATCTTCTTTCTTTTGCTGCAACATGTTGTTCGGAAAGTTTGTATGCTACCCGAAACGCTCGTATGGATGTTTGATTGCTTTCGGGGCTGTTTGGGATGAAACGTGGCTTTTCGGGAGCCGTTCGTGCTCAAATGAAGCTCTCTTGCCGCTGTTTGAGAGCTATCGGGGCTGTTCGAGAGCTGTCGGGCTGAAACGGGGTTGTTTTGGAGTTGTTCGAGTTGAACCGGGGCCGTTTTGGAGCTGTTCGGGCTGAGCCGGGGCCGTTTTGGAGCTGTTCGGGCTGAGCCGGGGCCGTTTGAGGGCTGTTCGGGTTGTTACGGGGTTGTTTTGGCGTACTCGAGTTGCTGTCCAGACTCCACGAGGGTTGTTTGGGAGCTGTCGAGATTGAAACGCGGCGATTCGGGAGCCATCCGGCTGAACCAAGACTATTTCGGAGCTGTCGGGCTGAAGCGAGGCGATTCGAGAGCTGTTCGGGCATGGATCTTGAAAGCGGCCACAACCAACTCAACTCAACGAGAGATGGAGTTACTGCCGACGCTAAGACAACATTCTCAAAGGCCAAACTGCACCGAAGAATCAAGCTTGTCGCTCAACATCATAGCGCATCTCAAAGTCCAAGCTGCACTGAAGAATCAACATTGCCGCACAACATCAGGTTAGGACGACACATCTCACCGGCCAAGCTGCACGGAAGAATCAACCTTGTTGCACAACATCAACTTAAGACAACACATTTCACCGTCCAAGCTGCACGGAAGAATCAACCTTGCCGCACAACATCAACTTAAGACAACACATCTCACCGGCCAAGCTGCACGGAAGAATCAACCTTGCCGCACAACATCAACTTAAGACAACACATCTCACCGGCCAAGCAATCATACGCCAACTCAACTTTCAGGACTGTGCATAAGTTCAATTCACGAGTAATCATCACCAATGATTAAACGAAGTGGAGAGACAACATGGAGACACAAGCCATCACCACAATCATGACTTTCCATCACACATTGCCGAGACAAGATGATATCAATCAACACGACGTAGACAACAAGCCCTTCCGAAAGACAGAAAGACTTCTTTAAGCAACTTGAAACCACACCAACTCATTTGATCTAGATAACATGGATCAACATGATATGAACATCCTTCAACAAAAGAAGTACTTTGTCACTACCTACTTAACACATCATTAATGGACAAAGATCATAAACCAAATCAACACCACATAGCAGTTAACAGTTCAACAAGATCTTTTAGCATGTAGTAACTCATCAACGCATAGCAGTTAGCCAGATAGTTGACATGGATCAATCATTATATGAACGATTTAGATCATGGAGATATGCCATACGAAGTTCAAAGACATAAAACTTATTTGTCAAAGATCATGGACAAACCTTCTACCACCAACAAGCTTGTGGAGTAAAGTGAGTTTACACAATACCGACCGAAGATCTAAAGACATGAATGAAGAATAATTGAGAAGCCGAGCCAATATGAGGGATCAATTCCAAGACATAATGTCATTCAAAGCACATTTTTCTTCAAGGGAACGGCGTGCACTGTTTATACTCATGCGCACCAGGAGTAACATGCAGTTTAGTCTCGTGGTCATGGAGAATTTTAATTTGAGGACTTTAGATAGTTTATACTCATATCAAGGAGTATATTAAATAGTTTAGACTCGTATTTAGGAGTTTTTTTTCCTTATAAACAGATTATGCTCATGTTAAGGAGCTTTCGTTTCATTTAATTTATATACAGTTTATACTCATGTTAAGGAGCCTTCATATTTTACATGTGGACCTTTTATTCTCGTGTCAAGGAGATCTTGATTTGACTTGTAGACAATTTATACTCGTATCAAGGAGTTTTATTAAATAGTTTAGACTCGTATTTAGGAGTTCTTTTTTTTTTTCTTCTAAACAAAATAATCTTCTTCAAAAAACATGACTGAATTTAGAAATTTGTCTAAGCTGCCTACGTACCTTTTAAAAGCATCAAGTCATAACATAGTTCAAAGTAACATAACATGAATTTGTTTATTGGGGGTGCCTTCCATAGTTTATACTCATGCGGGCCAGGAGTGACTATTCTTTAACTACTTTAGACAGAGTAGAGTATTAGGTTTAACCACATAACACCTTAGTGGGAGAATTAACAGTTTAACCACATATATTCACATTGGTGGAGAATTTAGCAGTTTAATCACATGCAAAGCTTTTTGGTGATTACCGTTCACAGTTTATACTCGTGCGGGTCAGGAGTTTTTTTTTTCCTTTTTTTCTTTTTTTTTTTTAATTTTTTTTAAGGTACATGCACGTACATTCATGCATAATAGCGTTTCAAGAACTTCCCGTTGATAGGACCAACTACCAGACTATCTTGACAGTATTTGAAATATTGATGCCAAGTAGAAGGCATCAATCCATACTCATGCAACCAAGGACGTCTCAACAACATGTTATAAGAGGTTTTGGCATCTATCACATGGAAAAGAGCATTTGAAGTTATGTCACCGATTACTAACTTCAATCTAATTATGCCAATAGCTCGTTGCCCTTCTTGGTTAAAGACTTGAATCATCAAACGGCTATTTGAGAGCTCATCCATTAGGACCTCCAACTCTTTTAGAGTACGTAGAGACAAAATGTTCATAGCAGAACCCCCATCTATCAATATGCGATTCACCTTTCTATCGCGAGTGTAACCTGTTACGAATAAAGGTCTATTATTGGGTCTTGAGCCCAACAACAAGTCTTCATCCATGAAGGTAACTGCTGCATCATTGTCTTCATGGTCACATTGTTCTTTTCCATCAGTTGACTCTTCATCACTTGGGACATCATCTTGCTGGTTCGTCACATTACAAGCGAAACTTTCATATCCTTCCTCGCAGTTCACAATTGAAGCAAAGTTCGCAGTCCCTTTGTCTTCTTCAAGCAATATCTTGCCTTGTCGTGCCAGCTGCATAACTCTATCTTTGAAGACAAAGCAATCTTCAATGGAGTGACTCACCAAACGATGATACTTGCAATATTTTGGATTGTTAACTTGTCCTGCTTCTTCAAGTCGTTTCATCTCTGACAGTTCGATAAGTTGTCCCCGAATCAAGTCATCGAAAATTCCAGAAACATCGGAGTGAAGAAAAAAATACTGTTTGGCTTGCATCTCCTTCAAGGTTAACTTTCTTTGCCCCCTATCTTGAAGGACTTCTTTCTTTTCCACAGCTTTTTTACTTGTGTTACCCTTGAGTTTGATGGGTCTTGCATTGACCATCATTACTTCCTTTACCTCTTCGTTAGGCGCTGTAGAGGAGAACTTGCCCCCTTTCTTGGCTTCATTTGGATCCTTGAACCTTTGAGGCTCATGCACAGGTGGATTCTTGACCTCGCTTGCACACATGCTTAACTCCATATCATGTGCGCGAGTGGCCAACTCTTCAAACGACTTTGGTTGAATTCCTTGCAGAATGTATCAGAGACCCCAATGCATCCCTTGAGTACACATTTCAATAGCTGAAACTTCAGACAATCGATCCTTACAATTGAGGCTTAGATTTCTCCATCAGTTGATGTAGTCGATAACAGGCTCTTCATCCCACTGCTTTGAATGAGTGAGCTCAATCATGCTGACCGTCCTTTGTGTGCTATAGAAGCGATTGAGAAAATCTTGCTCTAGTTGCTCCCAACTATCAATAGAATTTGCCTCCAAGTCGGTGTACCACTCGAATGCATTTCCCTTCAATGATCGGACAAACTGCTTCACCAAATGATCTCCATACATTCCGGCATCGTTGCAAGTCTCAATGAAGTGTGCTATGTGCTGTTTCAGGCTGCCTTTACCATCGAACTGTTGGAATTTAGGCATTGATATCCAGTAGGCATCTTCAAGCTATCAATTCTTTGGGTGTATGGCTTTGAATAAGTCAAAGATGACTTGGAGCTTCCATCAAATTTGTCCTTAATGGTTCCCATGATGAATTCTTTGAGTTGGTCAGCTGGTATGAGTCCACTTGAAGAAACATGGATTTTTTACGAAGACTTCTCTTTTTCAGTTTGCTTCACCTCATCTTCTTTAGAAGTTTCTTCATCCTCATGTATTTCGTCTTGCTTGCCCCCAGCACGGCTAGTCTTAGCTTTGTCGACCCTTTTTAGCAACTTTAAAATTGTGGAGTCTTGTTCTTGGACATGTTTCATCAACGACTCCATTGTTTTTGCCATGGTTGCAAGTTGCTCTTCAATGGTTGATGCATTCGTCATCATAACATGTCCCTCCATTGAGAAAGGTTTTGATGAAGCATCGTCTCTCAAATCTTCCTCTTGGTTCATCAATGGCGGCCGATTTTCCTCAACTTGGTGAGAATTTCTTTCCAGAGATACACTTTTGTTTTTTGCCATGCTTCTTGTTACGACACCAACACTTTCACTTGCAAAACTTGAAGAAGTTGACTTAGGAGGAGTCATCATTGCACTTAGATATTTTGAACAAAAGAGATAAGAGGTAGAGATTGTCCCACCGAGCGTGCCAGAAATTTGTAACGCAAATTTTCATATTATTGAATTAATAAACACGAGAAATTCGTACAAATGGATTTTCAACGGATCAAAAGAAATATAGTGTATTACAAATCTCTATTATTCCTCTGATTAATTTCTTCAAGATTGATCTTCAAATGGACTTGAGACTTTTGGAGACGAATCTTCAGTTTGATCTCTGCCGTCTTGAATATGAATTTAATTAACATTTTTTCGAGGGCTTGACAGCTTGATCTCGCATCGAACGTCGTGATTTCCCAAGAACGTGAAGAACACAAGTCCTTGGTCTTTGCCGCAAAGTTGTTTTTTATCTTCTCTACGCCGGTCTTGACTTTAATAACGTAATTCGGAGGCTTGATAGCTTGTTTTCAGATGGAACGTTGGTTTTGGGCTTGAACGCACTTGAAGCTTCCTTCAGATCTTCAAGAACGCCTTTGGATCTTCAAGAACACTTCAATTTAATAACATAATTCGGAGGCTTAGCAGCTTGTTTCTGGATTGAACGTCGGTTTTGGACTTGAACGCGTTTGAATCATCCTTCGGATCTTCAAGGACGCCTTTAGATCTTCAAGAACACTTGAATTTTGTGGAGAAAATTCGCTAGAGCTCTTGAACTTGAAACTTGAATATGAATTGTGTTTTTTTTTTTTCACATTAGGGAGAGCCCCTATTTATAGTGTTGGGAGATAGAGTCTTGGAGAAGAAGACTTCAATTTGATTGGTCCATAATTTCCAATATTTATCTTTTAATAATTATTTAAAGAGATAATTAGGAGAGAGAGTCTTGGAAAAAAAGACTTCAATTTGATTGGTTCATGAATTTTCACTTATTTATCTCTTTAATAATTATTAAAAGAAATAATTATTTATTTTACTCTTTAGAAATGACATGTGACATTCTTTAATTGGCCTTCAAAATATATATGTGGCATTCTTTAATTGGCCAACAATATATATTAAATAATCAATAAATTAACTATTTAATTTAGGAATTAAAATTTGATTAATTTCTCAAATAAAATAGAAAATTATTAAATTGACTTTAACATGGAATTTGACACTTGTCGTCATTTTATTAACTCAAAATTTAATTGCCTACAAGTATATTAGTTTAGGAACTTTATTATTTGTTGTCGTGAGTAATTAATTGTTAGGAATTGTTATGTTAGGTTAGCCGTGATATGACCTTTTTTTTTTTTTTTACAAAAAAGGAGGCCAAAGCCTTAATAAAAAACTAAACCACTATCTGCCGTAGATGCGAAACCCCGACAAGATCATGTTGTAACCAGACACCAGTCCCGATCGGCGGTCGATCCAATATATGTAGACCTCCCGGGCCCTTGGCCGCCAACGATGCAAGGTAATCAGCAACACAATTAGTTTCCCGGTAACCGTGCTGAATCTCCACCGTCCATAAATGACTCAAGAGGTCCAGAATACCTCGCAAAATGTTCCCATGCGGGCCAGCTGTATCTCCAAGTTGAACCATCGAGATAACACTTTTACTATCGACCTCCACCACAATGTGTCGGGCCCCGACATCCCATGCTAGCTGCAACCCCTGAATTAGCCCCCATAACTCGGCACCCACGATGGAGCAATATCCAATGTTCATCATAAATCCACTAACCCAGGTCCCGAGATGGTCACGAATAACACCCCCGGCACTAGCCATCCCTGTGGTAGGAGCAAAACTCCCGTCCGTATTAACTTTTAGCCACCCCTCCTCCGGAAATGACCAGGTCAGCCACCGCGATTCACGGAGCCCATACGTCCCAAGCTTCCGACCTGCCCGCAGAACACAACCAGTTTGCCCGGTGAAGGACCGCACCTCTGCCAGACGTCTATCCAAAGGGGTCGCCGTCCCTTCACAAAGCCGGAGATTTTGCCATCGCCATAGCCGCCAAACAGTGACCCCGAAAGTCACCTCCCAATCCTCTACTTCCTGCACAAAGCGCCCGGACAGGTTCTGCACAAACCACCTATGAAGGTCCAACGAAAAGAAATCAGCCCACAGAGCTCGCGGCACCAACCGACGCCAAACCGCCGCCGCCTCCACACAATCTCGAAGAGCATGCACCGTAGATTCTGACTCCCCCACACAAACTGAACAGGTCGAAGATGGGGACATGTGCCGACGCCAACGCATTTCATTCGTCAACAAGCTACCACGAACTGCCAACCACAGAAAGTTACGAACTCGCTGGGGCCCCGGCCATCGCCAAACAAGCTTCCAAACACCATCGAACCCGCGAGCCGAGGGCTGTCGTAAGGCCAAGTAAGCCGACTTCGTCGAAAATTTGCCATCCAGCGACAAGCCCCAAAACAAGACGTCCTCACCCGCAGTCTCACGGGGTGGAAGGGCAGCGGATATCCTCAAAAGAGCACTAGCCGGGAGCAGCCACTGAAACAGCGGCCACTTCCACTGGCCCTCGGTTGTCACAAAGCTAGAAACCGGCAGGAAGAGAAGCACCCGATACCAGAGAGTATTCGGTTTAGATAAAAATGTCCAAGCCAACTTCATTAATAGCGCCTTATTCATAAATCGCTGCTCCTTCATCCCCAAACCGCCCTCCGACTTCGGTCGACACACCTCAGACCAAGCCTCTAAACTAACTTTACGAGACAAGGCCGTACCACCCCAAATAAAATTTCTGCACTTCCTCTCCAAACTATCACAGACCCCATGCGGCAAAGCAACTGTCTGCATAGAGAAGTACGGCAAGGCGCTCAAAATGGACTGTGCCAACGTAACACGTCCCGCCATAGACAGTGCTGAGGCCTGCCAACCTGCGAGACGCTTCTCAGCTCGCTCCAAGAGTTCAATATAAGTCTGCTTGTTGACACGGCTATGAATAATAGGCATTCCCAAATATTTCCCCAAGTTCTCCACTACCTGAAACCCCATGTTTTGGGCCATTCAGATGCGATTTGGTTCCGCCACATTAGGAGAGAAGAAAACTTGCGTTTTAGGGTCACTCACTTTTAGGCCCGACGCTTCGCAGAATTTAAGAAGCGTAGACTGAAGACACGCTGCCTGTTCCATGTCCGCCTCAATAAATAACAAGAGGTCATCAGCAAACATCAGATACGGCATCGGCACCTTCGCTCGTCCCACCACAATCGGTTTTCACGCCCCCGAAGCAACTAAGCCATCAATCATGTGGGCCAGCCTTTCCATACATAAGACGAATAAATAGGGTAAAATGGGGTCACCTTGACGAACACCTCGAGTCGGGATGAACTCCTCA
>CACSLK010003174.1:6337517-6350192 GCA_902706635.1 Striga hermonthica
ATCCATGGGTCAGTTGTCCTCGCTGCCAGACCATCCAAAACTCCCCAAAGAGATCGCTGAATCGTCGGATTTGGGCTGGCATAAACAAAAGTCACCATCGAAGTGTATCTACCAATTTGAACTCTGGCATGGACGTGCTGACGACTACACTCCTCTACCCGTAGGTCCACTGCCTCAGTCCATAAGATCCAGATTCCCCCAGAGAACCCATTCGCTTCAACCCGAAAGGAGTGCTCAAAACCACTCCGTTTGATGAACTTATCCGCCCCCGCACCACTAATACGTGGCTCCAAAAGGGCAAAAACATCTGGCTTGTATTGTTGCCGTAAATTAATAAAGGCCCGCCTGAATGCATCAGACCCAGCCCCCCGCACATTCCATGATACAATAAACATAAAAAACACAAAAGAGAGAAGACAGGACACGACATCCGTCATATCGAGCTAGGGACTTGAGTCCCTACCTCCACCTCGGTTCCCTCGTCCGATATCCGCATGGCAATATCTCCATGCAAGTCCTCGGCCCCTTGTACACTGGCGAGATCAGGCCGCTGCTGACAAGTGGTGCCGTCATCATCTGCCATGTTAGAATCTCCGGGATCTAGTAGGTCCACCCCGACCCCTTGATCGGGCGGGGTGGGTAAGTCCACTACATGGACCACAGTGTATTTCGAGGGATCCAGAGAAGAAACCCCCGGGGTGACTAAAGCCGAAGGCTGGTGATGAATTTGGACCCCAGCCTGAACCACACGAATAGGGCCTGAGGTCGCCATCTCCTTCCCCTTCTGATTAACCCTACGAGATTAAGGTGTACGGCCCACACCCGAAGATTCGCCAGCTACCCAAGTCGACTGTTTCATTCCCTCCCCAGCTTTCCTCGTTTTTTTCCCCATCACTGTCTGCCACTCGCCGGCCTGGCTTCGTCCCTTCGCACGTACCACTGTCGTGCCTCCCTTTTGACCCGCTCCTGTAGTAAACACCCCAGCCGAGAAACTGGGACCATGATTCTCCTCCCTGACCTCGCCTTCCAAGACTCTGAAACGAGACACGGCACTGGCCTTAGCCGCAGTCTGCCGAGGAGCGTAGCCTGCGTCCCCTTTCCTGGCCCCAGCCGTCCTGCCTAACGTTTCGGCATGGAGCCACGGCCCAAACGAAACCTTCGCCGTGATGTGGCACTCTCCCGAACCAGAGTCCATATTCACCTTGTCCCCACCTCCTACTTCCACACGAGCAGCATCCCGTGCCTGAGTGACATTCTCAGCCTCCGCAGCAGGGTCTCCGGCTTCCCGAGGCGAGGACGAGCGGGTTGGACACAGAGCCGCTACATGACCATACACCCACAAGAAAAGCAAATATCCGAAAGGCACTCATACTCAACAGGTTGAAATTTTCCCCGAATGTTGAACCCGACACATACGGGCTTGGATAAGTCTAAAGCGATCGCTAACTGTGTGTACTTGCCCCGAGACTGCGCCACAGTTTGATAATCAATCTTGATCACCCGGCCAACTATCTCTCCTATCGTTCGGAACACCTTTGTGTGGTACAAATGAACGGGCATTCCTGGAAGACGAATCCACGTCACCAACGACTTAATCTGATGGCATGAGGCATCAAAATCATCGCTCCACGGCTGCACATGGAGATAAAACTTCTGATACTGTTTAGAGATGACCCAGGGGCCACCAACTAAAGCTTTAACAGCATCATCATGTGTATTAAACCGAATTTGGAAGTATCCATTCTCCAGGTCAATCATGTCACACCAATTCATGAAAGGCCACAAAGTGACGAGCTTAGTATGAAGCAGCTGGGGAGAAAAGGACACGCCCATCACTTTGACCACGACCACATTTCGCCACGATAGCAATAACTGCTCATAGAAACGGTCTGTCAACTGGATATCCGGAAGCGGACCGCCACGGTCCACGATGACCTCTTTCTCCGACTCAGACTCCTCGTCATCATCGGTGATCACAACATGGGGTTGTCTCCGGCGAAGCATATCCCGAAAACTTGGGCCCGTCGGCTGCACAGTGGGCCGCGGAGACACAGCCTCCATAACCGCTTCTTCCTCATCGCCTGAATTCGGCCTCCCCGAGCGTGTAAGTGCCCGAGAAGACCCCGCTGGAAAACCCGACTGCAGTGGCGGGAAGGCCGAAATGATCCGATCAGGCGGGTCGACCGTTAGGTTGTCCGGCGGGCTCCGATTAGCTACCATAGATGCACAGAATCACGTAATTGCCGACTAGGGTTTTTCTGCCCCCAATTTCGTCTTGGATTTCCAAAAAATAAAATATTGCTTGTGCTGCACCTCTTTGCCGTGATATGACCTTGATGGTCTTGGTAGGGATGCCTGTTATCAGACTCTCCATGAACTTGTAACCCGTTGGTTACTCGCTTTGTATATTTTTGAGTTTTTTATGATATTTGATGGATGTTTAAAAAAAAGGTTAGCCGTGATTTAGATTGTTAGGATATATTAATAGCAGTAAGTTATCTATGTTCTATATATAATAAAAAAGGAGTTTCAAACACTGTAGCGAAATATTAATTTTTTATTCCTCACACTTTGCCTCTCTTGTTGACACGTCACCATTAAAAAGTTGAGTGACATTTTTGCCCTTAGCGTTAGAACTCCGAAACCTCAAAATTTGGTCAAGGCCCAATTTGGTCAATCTCCTCTTTTATTTTCCTTTTTCTCTTCTTCCTCTTCCTAAACTTCTCTTTCTTTCTCTCTTTCATTGCATCTATGTTCCTCACAACATTCAACACCCAATCTATGAAAATAAGTAATCAATTTCACTCATCTCTATAGACCCAACAATAAAACATCCTTCAATCTCTTTCGGATTCCCTTTTTATAACCTTAATAATCAGACCAACCTATCATTTATTTAGAGACCTGACCAGTGGCAAGTGGCGGAGGTGATTCGAGTTGGAGATCAAAAATCGGCGACGGGGCAGCTTCTCGACGGACCGACCCGACGGAGGCTGGCGATATCAACGGCGATGTACATCGACGGAGAGGCTTGCGTCGGAGATTGAGGTAGTTGGCTCACGGCGGCCAAGCTCGCGGGGTCGACGACGAGAGAGATGCGGCTACAGGACATCTGGATCTCATATCTGCTGGTGAGTTCGGTCCGACTTTCACCGACTTTGGCTCAATTGTGAGCTAAAGACCTGAGAGCGGCCCGACTTGATGGTGGCTCAAAGTTACCGGCGAGTGGCTATGCAACACAGAATGACTAGCACAAGTAAATTTCGGCTGAGGATTTGAGCCCTGGGTTCGCACGAGCTGAGCCTGGTTGGTGGATATCGAATTGGAATTTGAAACCATGGTGTTGAATCCGACTATATTCGTATCTTAAATTGAGATTTTTAAAGTTTGATTTGGACAAAATGTAATTGCTGGAAGATTTTTCTACATCAATCTATATCATCACAATTTTACACAAGGACAAAAAAAAAAAAAAGGTCGGTGAGTCGGGTTGAGGGACAATGAAATGAACAAAGTGAGTAATTAAAGAAAGATAAATTTTGCTTTGAGTGACAGATCATTTGCATTAATTACAAGGTTGGAAATATTATTATTTTTTTTTTGGTTCATTTTAGTAGAATTACTGTTCTATCCAGAAGAATTGTTGCAAATTAATATTTTCTGTGAACATATATTATAAGTGAACATATATATGGCCATTTCCAGTTTTTCAGAACATTGAAACACATGTGCCCACACAAGATACTAAGGGAAAAAATGAATGAAAGAACAGAAAAGATATCAAACAATTTTTGTATTTACATGTTTTGTACTGCTTAAGCAATGGTGTAGTATTGTACTTATGGTGACAAGCTTAATTACAAAGTACTAATGTCTCTTTGTTGTATTTAAATTAGTTGAAAAACCATTAAAAGCTTGTTGGTTGCATTTGTTGGGCAAAACAAACATATGTGAAATATTAGTTAGATACTCATAACATAATTAATTTCAAACGAAAAGAATTATAATTTTTTTAACTCAATAGGAAGTTCTAGAAAACCATGTATATCAAATCAAGGTTAAATAGAGAAAAAGAAAATCCACAATTAAAATGAAAAAAACATTCAAAAAATATTATTACAAAAAACTAACAGTACAAATAAAATATTGTGGGTCGTGCTGTGCACGGCTATTATCCCCTAGTTTATTAGTATTAGGATTAGTTTTGTTGGTTAGGTATTTTATATTCTGTTAAGTGTTGGGATGCAAGATATTTAGTTACCTTAGGAATAGATATTATTTCCAAGTTAGAATTATAGGTCTCATAAGAATAGATCTAGTTTTTCTTATAAATACCTATGTACTCATTCAATTTTATTCAAGCAATGAATTAATGAAAAATCGACCTTTGGTCACCAATCTCTTGTGTTTGAATTCTTTAGAGTTTTAGTACAAAATTCTTGTGTCGAAAAGGGCGTTTCACCGCATAGTTCGTCATAAGCTCGAGTTTGGCAAAGATTCACGTCCGAGCTGTCTCAACTATCGTGAGAAGATAAGGAGAAATCCAAGTCGTCCACACCTATCGCCGAGAAGGAAGCCATGGCAAAGAAACTTTCGAAGCAAGTCGAGTTGAGGCAGATACACAATCTTCATCATTGGTGCTTTCATTGAGAGAGATCGATCGTGTATCTTGTTTAAACTTTTTCCTTCTTCTTTCTTTTGATTTTTTCTTTCGAGAGTTTTAGATCCAAAAAAAAAATTATCATGGAAGAGGATATCATATTCACCAAAGAGGAGGAGGAACAATTAGAGAGGATAGACGAGAAATTGAGGTCCTTGAATGCCAAGTTGAACGTCATAAATCAAAATTTGGCACAAAGTACGACTCGTCTCAAGCAATCCATGAATGATGGAGTTGAGCGGGTAAAAAAGGTGTTGCTCCATAGGTGGCCGGAGATCAATCGAGAAGCGACCGGATTGCAGGCCCGCAAACCGTCCAAGAGCCACACCCAAGTCTCAAAGGAGTCGCGAGCGTACGACAAGACCCTAGACGAGTCCGAAAAAGGGTCGAAGGTTTGTAGCGAATTTTTGTTCGATTTTTTGGGATATTTTGCCGAGGTCAAAGAAGAGACGTTGGCCGAGCCCAAAGAAGTCGAAGTGGTCGAAGACGAGGAGGAGATTCTTGTCGTGGACGAAAAGGACCTTGGTGAGGAGACACTTGTGGAGGTTGAAGAGGAGAAGATGCCCCAATTGATGGCCGATGACGAGTCCTTGAGGACAAGGACTCATTCGAAGGGGGAAGGAATGATGAAGATGTGGATTTCGAAGCCCGAGCACGCCGAGAGCCGATGGCGGATACGATCCGAGAAGGCCGAGAAAAGGGCCAAAACCACGCATACATGGCCAAAAAGACGTACGCGAGATCGAATACGAGGACGCACGCCCGAAGATCATGCACGGTGCGTGCGCGACGTGAGGTTCAAACACGGACGCGGCGTGACTTGAACGTCAAAATTGACAAGAAGCTTATAGAAGATTCAAGTCCAAGATTCTAGAAGATACTTATTAATTTGATTAATTATTATTTAGATTAGTTAGTTTAATTAATTAATTGTTAGTTTAAGAACTATTTAGTTAGTGGCGTGAGTTAGTAGTTGGGGATAATGCTTCCCTACCCACAGTGGACACATGTTAATATGCCCACCGTTTATGTGGCCTTCAAACATTGGTGATGTTAATATATTCAAAAAATAAATCACCAATGTGTGCATGCCACATAAGCGGTGAGCATATTAACATGTGCCCATCGTGGGTAGGTGAACATTATTGTAGTAGTTAGTATATTAGTTTAGGAACTTTATTATTTGTTGCCGTGAGTAATTAATTGTTAGGAATTGTTATGTCAGATATGTTAGGATTATATTTTAGGTTAGCCGTGATTGTTAGGATATATTAATAGCCGTAAGTTATTTATTAGTATTAGGATTAGTTTTGTTGGTTATGTATTTTATATTCCGTTAAGTCTTGGGATGCAAGATATTTAGTTACCTTAGGACTAGATATTATTTCCAAGTTAGAATTATAGGTCTCATAAGAATAGATCTAGTTTTTCTTATAAATACCTATGTACTCATTCAATTTTATTCAAGCAATGAATTAATGAAAAACCGACCTTTCGTCACCAATCTCTTGTGTTAGAATTCTTTAGAGTTTTAGTACAAAATCCTTGTGTCGAAAAGGGCGTTTCACCGCATAGTTCGTCATAAGCTCGAGTTTGGCAAGGATTCACGTCCGAGTTGTCTCAACTATCGTGAGAAGATATGGAGAAATCCGAGTCGTCCACACCTATCGCCGAGAAGGAAGCCGTGTCAAAGCAACTTTCGAAGCAAGTCGAGTTGAGCGGATACACGATCTTCATCAGGCGGCACGCGGTGGTGCGGCGATGCGGCTGGTTGCAATGATCACATCAGTGAATTTGGGTGTCGCCAGAAATCGTCCTCTCTTAGTTTCATCTTGATCGGACAAGCCCCGAGAAAATATATATACGTCGAGATGCGAAAATGAGACCTTACGATCTTCTCTTGTATGGCATCTACACCTTCTCCGAGTACTCTTGGTGGTGTGACTAAACAAAACTCTCGAGCCTCTTAAAAACTCATGAATTCTCTATAAAAAAATAAGACCCCACATGTGAATTGATGTTTGGGAGGATTTGAGCCTTGGTGTATTTATCGGCTACAACATGGACCCAAAGATAAATATGGGCTCACAAGTGTGAACACAATTAATGATCTGACCAAGTTTTGCATTCACACTTGAATAATGAAAAATTCCACTAAAGTAATATTATTGCACTCTCCATTTAGCTCTGAATTACAAATAATTCGTCTCCCGACTAATTGGTCGAATTACCCCTCCATGTTTAGGATCTAACGTCCGTTGATTAATTTAATTACTGAAAGTATTATTAATCTACTTCTATATCTGAAACTAGTACCACTCAGTTCTTTATTATTATGTCGAAAACCAATCCGTCTGCATGGCTTAACATAATAATCCTTCTTGAGCTAATTTCGCGGACGTCATCAACCCGGTGCACCGGTACACAATGACCGTAAATAATCTTAACGTAATTTCATGTGAATATCATCACTTACCAAAATACTGAGTATGTCAACCTAACAGAATAGATCTCACCCTTGGTAAATCAAATAAGTAAGTGTTGAATACATATTTCTGTATATTGTCTTACAGGTTAAGAGAATACAACAATTACTAAGGTTTAGATTATTTACTTGGTCAGTATATAATTCTCCTCTTCTATTCAATAGATCCAAGATGTACTAGAGTAATTCATTAGTCAATAATCAACTAACTCGAAAATCAAACTACATCATTACCCGACAATTAATTCAACTTTGTCTAGGTTGTGAACTGGTATGTATAGTTTACAAGGCACCGATAATATGATTTCTCTGTTTGACATATCGAATCATATTATCTACAATATAAAGTAAAGGAACTATGCTTGCATAAATAAATAAAATGCAAACATACACTTGATTAGAACACGATCTCATTCAAAATGGTATTGTCAGAAACTGAAAACCGAACTTTCACAGTATACCCTAACCATCTCCTACCTATACTCTATAAAGCTCTTGGCTATTACTCGAAGACTGGTCTAACTAGTCGCCATGCGACTGACTCTTATGTCTTCTACGTGTCGGTTGAAGACCTTCACCGGTAGGCTCTTCGTAAAAGGATCTATCAGGTTGTCCTCTGGCGCTATCTTGGGAACCACGACCTCCCCTCGTCCAAAGATCTCTCGTATCAAGTGGTACTTGCACTCTATGTGTTTACTCGCCTTGTGTGTCCATTATTCTTTCGAGTTTGCTACTACTCCGTTCTTGTCGTAGACGACCGTGATTGCAGCAGGCCATCTTCGGCAACAAGTTATGGTCTAACAAGAAGTTACGGAGCCAAAACCGCTTTCTTCGATGCCTTTGAGGCCACGACATACTCGGCTTACATAGTGTAGTCTAACACGCATTTCTTCTTGACACTCCATCAAACTATGGCTCCACCTCCCAGAGTAAACACAAACTCTGAGGTAGATTTACTTTCATCCCGGTCTGACTAGATATTTGTAACCCAACAGAAGCAACTCGTCTGCATGGTAAACTAACATGTACTTCTTAGTCCTTCTCAGGTACTTGAGTACATGCTTTACTGCAGTCCAATGCTCATGTCTTGGATCACTTTGATATATGGCTATCATGCCCAATGCATAACAGATATCTAATTGTGTACACAACATCACATACATAAGGCTTCCTTCTACCGATGCATAAAGACTCACCTTCATGTCATCTATTTCCTGGTTATCTTTTGAGACATCCTCTTAGACAGAGAGATTCTATGACGGAAGGGCAATTGTCCTTTGTTGGAATCCTGCATGTTGAGACGCGCCATGACAATATTTTTGTACGAAGACTTAAGCACAACATTCTCTTCTCATGGTCCCGAATGATCTTGATCCTAAGAATGTGTCTTATTTATCCCAAATCATTCGTATCAAACTGCTTGGACAACTATCATTCATGCCCGACAATGTATTCACACTGTTTCTAATGAAAATAATGTCGTCTACGTATAACACAAGTAACACCACCATATTTCGGTCACTTTTCTTGTACACGCAGTGCTCATCCGGACATTAGGTAATTCAAACAATTGGACAACCTCGTCAAATTTGGATGTTGCAAGACCACGAAAAAAATAGCCTAAGACTATATTATTCACTAATGTCAATTTAGAAACCAACTTGCTCTTTACATATACGGGCAGCATGAGCATTGCATATCTATATTTATATGAGATTGATGGAATAATCTGAAATAGTACCTTAGACTTTGTAATTACATACGTTGACTTACTCTTAAAGGAAAAATAGTAAAAATTGCTTTAATATTTACAAAAAATTAAAATCAAATTATACCTAGCCGTTGTAAATCGTTCAATTCGGTTAATAACACAACTTTCAATTTAAATAAAGTGGTATCAACTTTGAAAATTATTTTGTGATAATTATTACAATAAAATCTGATTCTT
The DNA here is from genome assembly GCA_902706635.1 of Striga hermonthica. NCBI lineage: Eukaryota > Viridiplantae > Streptophyta > Magnoliopsida > Lamiales > Orobanchaceae > Striga > Striga hermonthica. The sequence continues at coordinate 6,346,611 of CACSLK010003174.1, forward strand.
CATGTTTATTACGACCCACTGCAATTTCTTATTTTTACACTAATCAACCATACAACATGTCTTCAAAAATATTTCTATTAAATAAGTTTTGTTTTTAGATTCTTTTGGTAACCAACCATACAACATATCTTCAACAAAATTTCTATTAAATAAGTTTTTTTTAGAAAATATTATTTAAATATGTATGGTAAAATTGAAAATATAATTACAACATAACAATTAAAAATCAATTAAAAAAATTCTACTGAGATACTTATCACAATGTTACAATGGAATCTCATATATCAACATTAACAACAAATAACAACGATTTCTTATTCATTTGATAACTAAGCATATACCAAAATAATTTAATCGTGTCTTCAAAAAATTATTTAATCAAGAGGATTAGTTTAAATGTTTTTGACTTATCAATAACTCAACCAATTTAGTTTTTCAAAAATTGTAAACATGATTTTGTGCTATCAAAAGAAATTTGACTACTTGTTAGTAATAAATCAATATTTATCCTTAATAACAATCACAATTTTTCCTGCTTTGTTGACATCTAACCATATGTAGACCGAAATTTGCGTGAGAACATTGCAAATTATAGTTACAAATAAATTTGGAAATCAATTGAAAAAATATCATTAATACAACTACCACAATACTGCAATAGAATTGATATCTCAACATTAATGACATATCACTCCGATTTTCTATTCATTTGGTAACGGGCTATATACCAAATACCCATCTATTAAAGGATTTCAAAAATATCATTTGATATTATTAATAATTGCACCAAACCATTTTTTAAAAATTTTCATATTGCGATTAACAATATAACAAAACTTATATAAATTAATATATTAGAAATAAATTTAAAATATTTATAATATAAAATATTATAATTAAAAAATAAAATAATATTGGCATAATTAATAAGTAATAAATTTAATTTCAAAAATAATATTCACTACAACCTTTTTCAATTAAGTGTTGATTATAATATTTGCCACAATTTTCAAATTTGTCATAACTTACTTAAAAAATTAAAATAATATATTGTAATAACGTATGAGTACGAAAAGATAGAGAGAGATAAATATTATGTAGTTATTATTTATTGATGGTGTTTTGATATGATAAATTCTCATTATCCTTTGTTATAAAAAGGAATTCTAGAATGAAAACAAGTTCATACCGAGTGAAATAAACATATATTACATTATTATATGCAATAAAATAAAATAAATTAATCAATATTAATAATCAAAACAATTTACAAAAACCAATATTTCTTCATTATTTTAATTCATGCAATTTATATTTATTGTTCCAAAACAAAACAAAACACGTTCCAAGTTACATAAATTCCAATCATCCAATAGTGCAATGATACTCATAATCAGGGCCGATCCTGAATATTTTTTGGCCCTAGGCCAAATATAAAAATAGTGCCTCGGGTAATATATAATATCAATCATGCCCCAATAATTATTTTGCTAAACATATTAATTTATATAATCTCTTATGTAAGGCACAACTTCACCACAATAGCTCACAATTCATCTCAGGTTATTAACACTTTGATCTTCCAATAGATAGTACCTTAGTGCTTTATAAAATGATAATGTCTCAATATAAATTTTAGGTACATCAAATAACTAATTGACCAACCAAAATCCTTTTTAGCGACAAAAATATAGTAGTAGCAAAATCACTTACAAAGTTTCTTTAGAATTTTTAGCGAAAAAATTATCAATTGTATAACCATAATCAAAATTTCATGTAATATATTTTTATTGCATAGATTAATTAGTTGCTAAATTTGATATGGTTCACTTTTTTAAGTGGCTTTTATATGTTATAAGAATGACTTGTTTTGTAGTTTAAACATGATGACATGTTAAGTAAAGATCATTAATAAGTAAAACTCTAATTAAACTATTATCAAGATTGTCAAAAATACATAAAATAATATAAATTTATTACAACATTTTAACTTTCACAACACATAACTAAAAAATATAAAGCATATAAAATTTACAAATTAACCATAAATAGTAACATAATAAATATTGAATATATTTAAATTTTATCAAGCAACCTAAACGACACTGAAAGTAATTTTAAGAAGTTAACTAGATGTAATCTATAAATTAACTATAATGGCCAATCACAAATAACATAAATTATTTATGTAAATAAGATAAATATTTATAAAAGAATAATGTAACTTGATGACATATATAATTAAGTTGAAAGAAAGAGGGATAAATAAATGATAAAAAAATGGCCGGGTGGTTTGGTGTGTGCGAGTTAAATATGTTATAGAAAATAGAAAAAGTGAACTTGGATAATGTGCTAAAAGTTGGAAAGAACATAGACACAATAAATGCTTGAATAAATGCTTGCTAGTCTTCACAGTTTTTAATTCATGAAAATAAACTAAAGCAATATATATATATATAGGCAATAGAATAACATATGGGCCGGTGCCCCTCCCACGAATTGGGCCCTGGGCCAGGGCCGACCCTGCTCATAATTAAAGTCTCCTTGCCATTACCATCTCCAAATTCAAGTGTTATTCCAAGTTCTATTTTTTTATTTCATATCATTTATTCTAGGGCATTACTATTTACCGCCCCCCTTATTACTAGTCACCGTCCCCCTTGGACATTTTGCCCTTTTCATTTCTTGTGTCCGCAAGATGTCCAACAGTTCAGAGGTAAAAAAAAAATTTGTCCGGCCAGCTTTACCGCACGGCACCGGCGGTGTCCGGCCGACCGGACCGGACAATCACAAAGGCGTCCGGCCGGTTCGACCGGACACGCCCCTGGCCGTGCGAAAATTGTGGCCGTACGGACCGGTCGTTGTACTAACCGACCGGTCGTACGGACGACTTGGTGTCCGGCCGCGACGGCCTGTTAGACCCGGTTCGGCCGGTCCGACCGGCCAGACATCATTTTTTTTTTATTTTTTTTTATTTTTTTTATTATTTTTAAATGCTTTAAAATTATTAAATACATTGTAGGTGTCTTTAGAAGATTTTGGAGGAGATGATGTTGATTACCGTTTCGCTTTCAATACAACTACGCTGTTTATTAGTGATGTGGAGGCTATTAAGGATGCAAAAAGTACGGCAATTATGAATGGTTTCTTTTTGACTATTTCGAAACACAAAAAACCCGGAAGGCTGAAGATCTTGAATTGCGATCGAGGCGAACGTTATAGAGGCAAAAACGTAGATATGAATAAAGCTGTTTCGAGACATTCAAAAACGAAAGCGTGCCAGTGCCCTTTTGAGATACAAGTAAAGCATGTTGCCAGATCGACATACTGGATGATCCACACGAGTCAAGATGAAACGAAGGGATACCATAACCATTCATTTGCTGTGTATCCTGAGGGCCATCGACAGTCGAGCGGCATAAGCGTGTCATCTAAAAAAATTATTCGTGAAATGACTGCTGCGCATGTGAGACCAGCAAATATTTTGGCCGCCGTCCAGGAAAAAAATCCACACGACCATGCTAATCGGCGACATATATATAACTATAGAGACTGGTTGCGTAAGGAAAGTTTTGAGGGTAG
>CACSLK010003174.1:6370734-6387395 GCA_902706635.1 Striga hermonthica
CGGCGGCGCGTACCTCCGGGAAGCGGAGGGAAGGGTGGTCCGCTAGGAGGTTGTGGATTGGTATAATGTTGTAAACGTCGTCGTCCTCGGCCTGTGGTCTATTCATTGTGGCATCCGGCGAGATCTGAGAAATAGGGAGGGCACGACAAGCGGAGCTCTCTCTCTTGCTTCAGGTCCTATCTATGGCGGACCTGCAGATTTGGGGGGGTTTTGTTCACGCGGTTAAGCTTTCGGGACAGCAGATTTTGCTGTAATATGGAGAAAATACACTCCAACTTTTCAAATGGCAATGGCGGAGCCGCGGATGGGAATCAGTCATAAACGCTGTTTCACGTCCTGACTCAGCTTCTCTGTTGTACGTGCTGCAGCGATTGTGGTACGTCGCCTTTTGATCCTTCCTCGAACATACGGCAAAATTTACTTCCATATTAGGAGCTTCTATCATTTAAAATGGTTGAGATAATTTGACGTCGGACTTTAGCATTGACCCGTTGCTAGTCCATAATTAATTAATCTAGACAATTTTTTGACAGTCATAAGGTCTCACTTTTCAACACTTCAATTATTGAGATTTGGAAAAAAACACAAATTTTTGTGTAAAACGGGCTAACTCGATAGATGGATAACTAGTCCGTATCTTTCGATGTACGGCCAAGTCATATTAAAATTATCGTTAGAAATTAAATATTGGATTACGTGTTAATAGTACTGTATATAATTAAATTTTGAGCAAATTAAATAGCGACAAATGTCAAATTTTATATCAAGTCAATTTAATAATTTATTTTTAGAAATTAATTACATTTTAATTCCTAAATTAGATAGTTAATTTAATAGATATATATTGTTGGTCAATTAAAGAATGTCACGTGTCATTTTTTTAGAGAATAAAATAAATAATAAATATTAAAAAGATAGATATTGAAAATTGATGTAAGTATCTCTTTTAATAATTACTAAGGAGATAAATATTGAAAATTAATGGACCAATCAAAATGATGTCTTATTTTCCAAGACAGTTTCCCCTACACCTATAAATGAAAGTTCTCCCTTAGGTCAAAAATACATTTCATATTCAAGTTCAAGAGCTTTAGAGTATTCTCTCGACGAGATTCAAGTGTTTTTATAAATTCAAATTCTTGAAGATTCGAAGCAAGATCCAAGCGCGTTCAAGTTTGAGACCGATATTTAAATCGAAAACAAGTCGCTGAGCCTCTGAATTACGTTATTAAAGTCGAGACCGGCGTAGAGAAGATTCAAGATCGACTTTGCAGCAAAGATCAAGAACTTGCGTTCTTCACGTTCTTGGGAAATCACGACTTTTGATTTGAGATCATGTTGTCATGTCCTCAAAGAAACGTTATTTAAATTAAAAATCAAGACCGATGGAGATCAAAGTGAAGATTCGTCTACAAAAGTCTTAAATCCATATGAAGACCGCGCTTGAAGGAATTAGTCAGAGGAACAATAGAAATTTGTAATTCAATATATTTCATTTGATCCATTGAAATCAATTTGTGCGAAGTTTTCGTGTTTATTAATCCAAGAATACGAAATTTTACAAATTTCTAGCACACCCGATGGGACTATCTTTATCTCTTATCTCTTTTTTTTCTTCAAGATATCTAAGTACAACAATGAATCCTCTGAAGTCAATTTCTTTCGTTTCTGCAAGCAAAAGTGTTGGTGTCACAACAAGGCGCATAACAAAAAATAAGAGTATATCTCTCAATGTAAATTCTCATCAAGTTGAGGATAATATGCCTTTGATTGATATAAACCAAGACGAAGATTTAAGAGACGGTGTTTCATCAACACCTTTCTCAATGGAGGCACCTGTTATGATGGCAAATGCATTAACCATTGAAGAGTAACTTGTGATCATGGAGAAAAAATGGAAGGACTAATGAAGAATGTCCAAGACACCATAATATCAAAGTTGCTAGAAAAGGTCGACAAAGTTGAGACTAGCTTGCTGGGGGCAAGCAGGATGAAACACATGATGATGAAAAAACGTCTATAGAAAATGCTAAGAAAAAAAGTGTAAAAGAAAAGACTTCACCATAATTCCATGTTTTATCAAGTGGACCCATTCTGGTTGACCAACTCAAAGAATTCATCATGGAAACCATCAAGTATAAATTTGATGGAGGCTCCAAGTCATCATTGACTTATTCGAAGCCATGGACCCAAAGCATTGATAGTTTGAAGATGCCTATTGGATATCAACCACTGAAATTCCAACAGTTCGATGGTTAAGGCAGCTTGAAACAACACATAGCTCAATAATACTTGCAACAATGTTGGAACATATAGGGACAGTCTAATGAAGCAGTTTATCCGATTGTTGTAGGGAAATGCATTTGATTGGTATATCGACTTTGAAGCAAATTCTATTGATAGTGATGAGGAACTAGAGCAAGATTTCCTAAATCTATTCTATAGCACACGATGGACAGTCAACATAATTAAGATCTCTCATACAAAGCAGTGGAATGAAATCAATCGATGGAGAAATTTAAGCGTCAAATGCAAAGATAAACCGTTTGGTGCTTTGACCATTGAAATGTGTACATAAGGGATGCAACGTGGTGTTTGATTCATTCTGCAAGGAATTCAACCAAAGTTATTTGAAGATTGGCCACTCATGCACATGATATGAAGTTAAGCATGTCTGCAAGCGGGGTTAAGAATCCATATGTCCATGAGCCTCAAAGATTCAATGACCAAAATGAAGCTAAGAAATGTGGCAAGTTTTCTTCTAAAGCGCCTGACAAGGTAGTGAAGAAAGCAATGTTGGTCAATGTAAAACCATTAAATAAAAAAAATAATAATAATAAAAAAAACTCAAGAGAAATACAAGTGAAAAGGTTGTTGAAAAGAAAGAAGTCCCTCAAGATGAAAGGATATGAGCTCTCTTTCCTCTTCATCGACCCCTACTCCCGTTGGCCCCTACTCCTCCTTTTACTCTTTTGACTTCATCCTCTTCAGAGGTCACTCCCTAGTCATTTTTTCCTTCCTCTTGAGCTAACCAACTTCTTCTGACTAACTTAGCCTTTTTTTGATAATCCGTCCCTCTCGTCGACTACTCAAGTTGGTCGATGAACCTGAGCCTAAGGATGATGAGGAATCAAACTCCCCTCTTTGATACGAGTCAATGACTAGCTCCATCCCCATGGGTCGACCCATCTCGGGTGCTACTCCAAACATCGCCCAAGACATGTAACCATAGCCATCATGCATAGCACCTTTCATAATGTAAGGCCAGATTGGCTCAATAGTTTCTTTGCCAACTGTCAACTGCCCTTTGACTAGCGTTATGTGTCACCCGAACCCTACATACGTATGAACATCCATCATTTGGTTGTTATACCTTCTTCCACGACCAGATAGAGTTAGGTCTTAGGTTTCCTCCTAGCCAAAATTTATTAGGCATGTGTAAGGTATTCGAAGTTCCTATCTGCCAACTTTCTCCCAACTCGATACATCACTTAGTTACTTTTTCTATTCTTTTATATTGTAGACTAGGGCATATCGACCATAATTTTTTCTTCTACTACTACGTCGCCAAAGGTTAAAAGTGGACTATGTATATCCAAGCTCATAATGGAGAAAATTTCATATACGACGCCCCTGTCCAGCATCCCCCAAGTGGATGAACAAATTATTTACGTTCGACCATCATCTCCTTTGTCCTTCGTGTGGACCTGGCCAGAATTTTTACATTGTCGAGTTACTCTGCCAGATATACATCCCACTTTTAACCACTAGATCAAGTTGTGGAATAGTGCTCACTGTAGTCACCCCTCATGGCGTTGTCCTCGTCTAACTAACGAGGAACTCGGTAAAAGGCATTTCCTTTAATGCACCTTGTCTGCACTTCTTGTGATTTTAACTAAGTTCTTTCTCTTTCTTGCAGAAGGATTGTTCAAGGTGAAGATCCGCTTGTCGACCTCTAGCGAGAAGGAGAAAAAATACTCTTCCTCAGGTGAAAAGTGATCTCAGAGGTTACCTTTAACTAAGTCCCAAGGATTTGTTCCTCACCCCGGCCCTTTTCTGAAGAGGTCACTGAGAAGAAACGTCCGACCTCGCAGAAGGAGTCTCTACCCAAAAAGCAGGCATGAACCCCGCGGGTCATGGTGAAAACCCTACCTGATGCCTTGACTACCCAGGTCGAGATTCCTCAGACTGCTGCTCTACCCGCTGTCAAGGTGCATGAGCATTTGTGTCCAACGTTGATGCGTCGGCCATTACGTATTACTTGATGAAGTGCCTTCTCCCTGTCAAGACCCAAGGTTGGGAGTCCGACCAACATGGTCGATCAAACTCCGCTACTAATAGCTTAGCCCAAGCATGAATTATATTTTTGCAAATGAATTTGTTTATTATGGTTTTGCGGTTTAACTTATATAACCTACTTTGTTTCAGAAGTTTCTATTTGCTCTAGTACCCATCATTGATGAGGATGTCGGTAGGTATGGTCCTTCAGTCCTGGTCCTTAGGGCTGAAGTCAAGGCCTTGGAGGATGAGAATAAACGTCTTTCCAACCTCAAGTTTGACTTGACGTTAGGGCTGTCGAAAAAGGATCTGCAGCACAAGGATGATCTATGATCCCAGGCAGATGAACTCAAAAAGAAGAGGCTACACCGGGAGGAGGTCGAGGCTAAGCTCGAGAATTAACCGAACAAGCTCTTACTCGAGGTCATATGGAGGGTCGACAATATTTATGCACCTCGAAGCTGGGGGTTGTTTGTCTCGATGCCTATCAAGAACAAGTTGTTGAGGGCTTCTGCACGTCCCCCAGTTCCCTAAAAAAGCTAATTATATCCGTTGAACAATACATGGGGAGCAGCCTAAATACGGTTACGGAGCATGCTAAGGATCCAGGATTTTTGGTTAGCTTCAAGCAGGAGGCCATCATAGATAAGCTTCCCATGAATCCTAACGGGTATGAGGGCGAACCCACTCTCCCTTATGACCATGTGTAGTGGTCGAACACCCTTGCAAATGGCATTTCTTGATGCAGACTCGAGAAGAAAATTGCACTGCCCCTTGTTCTCTTAGTGGTTCAACCTATATCTCAGGTTCTCGAGAGAGCTCATGTTGTTGGGGATAATGCCGATCCACTGCCTCGGCCACCAACCCTACGGGCACCGAGACAACCACCACCTCTCCTCCACGAGTGTGCTTTTTTAATTTACTTCTTATGAAAAGATATGTTGTAAAATGTTTTCTGATGTTATGAACTGGGAATTTCAACCATCACTTAGTCATGTAACTTTATGGTATCTATGCAGTGTGTTCTTTTTGTAACCTTTATATTCTGCTCACTTCTGAAAAATGTTTTCATGTAAACAATTTGACATGCCACTAAGGTCTGCAAAGCGATTCAACACTTAGGATAAAATTGTATAAAAATTTGAATAACCGCACTCTGCCCCTTGGATTTTAAATTTTTATTATATAAATAATGCACACTTTCTTTATTTATTTTGCGCATATAGATAATACAAATGCATATTTTAGTTCATACATAATGCATGCTTAGTTGAAAACATAAAAGCAGTAAAACACTCCAAGATATTGTTGTAAATTGCATATTTTGACTGCATATTTAGTTTATACAAAATCCACATTTAGTTCATACGAAGTGCATATTTAGTTTATGAACAATGCATACCTATTTGATATTATTGTTGCACATTTAGTTCACAAAAATAAATATTTAATTAATACTAAATAATAATTCGTTCATATCAACAACATATTTCGAGTGCGAATTTACTTCATAGAAAATGCATATTTTGTTCATTAGAAAGTGCATATTTAGCATACATATCTTGTACATATGAACTGCATATTAAGACTATAATTAGTTGAAACCGGTAAATATATTTGTATTATATAATGAATTTGATATATATCTTAGAAAGTTCCAAAAAATTTATTTTGAAAGTCTTAAAAAGTCTCCATAAAAACTCTCTAACAATCTCACGAAATTCGCTAAAGTCACTAAAAGTTACATAAAGTCTACAAAAGTTATTCGTTTTAAAAAGTCTTAAAAAGCCATTAAAAGTCCTAATTGAATGCACCCCACTTAGTTCATGAACAATGCATACTTAATTGATATTATTGTTGCACATATTGTTCATAAAAGTTGTATATTCAGTTTATATCAAGTGCATATTTAGATCACATTATTTGTATACTAAGAGTGCACATTTTCTCCATGCATATTGCATATTACTGTCATACGGTCATCGCCGAAAGTTAACGGTCAACGCCGATAGTCAACGACCAATGCCTTGGTTAAATGAATATTTAAATAATTTAAATAAAAATATAAAATATTTTATATATTACCACATATCTTGATCCCTATTTAATAGCTAGGATTAAGTCTCACATACTCAATTTAAATAAGTAGACACATTGAATCCAATCCATAAATATATATGTGTGTATTTATACATATAAATTCATCTAAGGAAGAGAACAAATTCTCTTCTATATTCTATTTCTCCATCATCATGTCTTACCTTTTTAATAACACACCCTATTTCTTAATTATTTACAAGGTTAGTTTGGGGCTATTTTTTATATGTGCACATGAGGAGTGATAATGGCTTTCCTTATTTCCAGTAATTGATACAAACAATTCACAAATCACAACCACATACCCCTTATTTTACGCCTTTAACCAACTCAATGATCAATTCAGTTATTTGTTTTGTGGTAATAATCAATGTTCATGTTAAATTCATTGGAATGAATATGCTAGCAATATCCCACCTTCCCATATATTACATCATATATATACATTTACATACACACATACATATGGATTTTGGAGAATGGATTTTTGGGAGGGTCTTCCAGTTTGCAATCTTCCATACATAATCGATTTCAAAGATGCCACGTTCATCTAACTTTGTAAGTATATATGTAAATGTTTGTGTATTTATATATATGTGGATACTAGCTTATATATGTATTTATATAGATATGATGGGCGTTTAGATTATTGTTGTTCTGTTTCTGGTTTATACTCTCTCACATATTTGAATGTTTTTTATTCACTCCATTTATATTCAATTTCTGGATCTAAGTAAAGGCATATGTTTTTGTGATTTTTCTCGGCATGATATAATTTGATACAAGATAATAATATTTACATATATATTGTTGTGAGTTTTCTCAGATGTCAGTATTGAAAGATCAGAAGGGAGGTTGGAGAAGCTATTTGCGTGGTGGTCCGTTTTGTATAGCTTCGATTTTAATTTTTGGGCTATGTCTATGGACCATTTTGATAGCACAACACAATAAAGAGGTTGCATAAAGCTACATTAATATTTTTTTAGTTATCATATATCTATCTCAAGTTGGATTTTTCTTCGACTAACTTATTGTGGAGGCATTTTTCTATAGAAATTGTTTAAGAGTTTACGAGGAAAGCCCTCAAGATCCATTAAATGCGAGGTGAGATATTGTTGTATCAAGATTTTAATTATCATGTTCTATCTTAAAAGTTAAAACTATATACATATATGTGTATACAAGGTGTTGTAGTTATATATACACTATCTAATTATACGACATCTATGTCAAAATTCTATTAATACTTATTTTTAATTTCTTTTTCTCTAGAATCAGTGCAGACCTTCAGGAAGTGAGACTTTGCCGAAAGGTATAGTTGCGAATACCTCAAACTTGGAAAGACGACCACTTTGGGGTCTACCAGAGGTACATTTCAGAAAATAAACCACATTTTTGTTGATATGATGACTTATTGTAACTGATGAGTTCCGGTAAGAAATTCTTAACAATCTAATTGACTAGCCAAAAAATATAATATGTATATATATATATATATATATATATATATATATATATATATATATATAATGATTCCATCATTCTCTTTTTGTGCTCATTTATAAGTTATATTATTAGAAAAACAACATTGTTGACATTTACTTTCAACTTCCAACCGGATGAGGGTAATTGACGTGTGTTTTCGCCAACGGGGCCACCGAGGCGATGGCCTAATGATCGTGTAGTATTTTAGTGGAATTAAAGTACCTACATCGGTATTTTTTATTGATAGGATTGGCTGCTCCCGGTCTTATTTTCATACATGAGCCTTTCAAAGGCATGGAAATTGGAAAACCACCAAGGCGATGGCCTTATGATAGTGTAGTATTTTAGTGTATTATGATAAATTTTAACATGATAATATTGAAGAAACCGAAAAACAGATAGTCCTTAAATTTTTGCCGAATTAAAGTGCCTGCACCGATATTTTTTATTGATAGGATGGGCTGCTCCCGGGATTCTTTTCATACATGAGCCTTCAAAGGCGTGAAAATTGGAGGATAGCGAGCAAATAACTTAAACTCAGCTACGAAGGAACTTGTACGTAGTGGAGATGGAAGTAGAAAGTTTGATCTTCAAAGCCGAGGTCTTTAAGATATAATATCGTCGGCACGCGTGGTGACTTATGATTAGCTGCATGGTGACACATATTCAGTAACTTGCCCTTGGGCAAGTGGCTTATCTCTTGGGTGGTGGGAATAGGTTCATGTCGATAACTCTTTTTACATTACCTTATAATGGAGCTCGGACGGGCTGAGACCGGCTTCGAGAATGATCTTGCTTCTGGAAGAAGTCGGCATGTTTGCCTCGTAGCTGAGAGCGAGGTCGGCACCAGGGGCGGAGCCACCCCAAAGGCTAGGGTGGGCTCCAACCCAGTCTTAATTTTTCGGAATGTTAATTTTATATTGATTAAAAAATATTTATTTTAGCCCACGTTAGATTATAGTAGCCCAGTATTAATCTTATTTTGGCCCAATATACTTTAAATTTATTTACATTAAATCAGTGAATTATATATTTAAACATAATTTAAGTTTCTCTCCACTTTTCTTTGTTGACTATTATGCCTCTTTTATATCATTCTTATGTTAATTTTTTATTATTTGATTAAATAAATTTTATGTGCATAATTTTATTTCACAAAATATTTGATTGTGTTAGGCTTTCATTAGAATACTTGGTACAGAATTGAATTTATAGACTTTACAATCAAGTTTATATATTCAGTGAATTTTAAATAAATGATAGTTGATTATATGAAATTTACTATTTGGAGCTTGATTTATCTGTAACAATCAAGCCCTAAATGATATGACATGTAACAATAATGATGGAACTACTACACAGTTTTATAGTAGTTCTTTGAATAATTTATGGTCTTGTAATTAAAATTCAAGTACATGAGTGATATTGCCATATTATCATATCCCGGTTAAAGTACTTTCTACCTAATTGGGTGGCATCCATATGAGTCGACATTACTAAGTCGACCCCGTAAAAGTCGTCTTGTGAGTCGGCATCACTAGGTTGACTCCATAAAGGTCGACTCCTACCACATTATCTAAAGGAGGGAACCTCCTTCAACGAGTTAACGGCTCTCGGACGATTTCTTTAAGTCGACTTCAGAAGTTGACTGCCACCAAGACAACGAAGCGGGCGTAGCGTAAAGTCTCCAAATATATCCCCAGATATGTTCTAAGTCGACTTGGTAAGACTCGAGGTCGACTCTTTGCGCCTCGAGGCCCAAGACGCTTCGACGACTCAAAGCACTTCAACATGTCTTAACAGGTTCTCTGAACAGAGGTGAATCTTTATGAGATAAGAATGAATCTGGTGTTGACTATGAAATGGAAGGAATGTGAACCGACCAGGACATTTTGGATATTTCATGTAAGTCAGCTAGGGAATTTTGGGTATCTCAAGTAGGTATTTTCTCATATATAAAGGGGCTGAGGTAACCTGAAACCCTAACTTTACTCTCTCTATTCATTTTCTTGCTGCTGCTACTCCCACTGAGTAGAGCTCTCTTCACCTCTCATACTGACTTGAGCGTCGGAGGCTCTACGCCGGAAACACTTCCCGCATTGAGTTCTTGTAGGTGTTTGCGGTGGTCTAGAGGCGATTCAAAGGCGGTTCGAATAAATCGGAGCTCACGACCACCAGTTCACCCTAGATCTAGGTGGAGACCCATCAATGACAAAATTTATCTATGTACATTTTTAAGAAAAAATAAAAAATAATTTAAAATAAATATTTGTCATATGTATAAGAAAAGTTAATAATTCACAAGTTTTTGTTTAGGGAGAGTCATAAACATATAAAACACGACTAGTTAGAAAATATAATATTTTTTATATTTACTGTGTGATTCAGATAATTTATATCAAATCTAAAAGTTATCTTCATACTTTGACTTCTTTAAACATGTGTCTAGCTAGATTTTTTGAATCGAATATTTTAAGTTCGAACTCGTACCCAATAAACTAGTTTTCGTGGCTTAGATATTAAATAAAAAAATTGAACTTGAGTTCGACTCGTATAAACTCGGTTCAATCACTTAATAAACCTTAAAACCTAGAACAAAACCCAAAACTCTAACTGAATTATTTGCGAACACGATCATGCTCGATTAGTTGTTCGATTTTGGTTTGTTTAAATATACAAGAAATCAAGCTCGAACTTTTACAAGTTGAATCAAACTATATTATAGAACATCTTAATTCGAGTAGCAACAACATATTTCGCAACCCAGGTTGAAATTTTTTTCTAGCTATGCCCTTGGTCGGCACATTGGTGGATGGTGTCTTCGAGGTCAACATCTTTCTTCTTTGCTAGAGTACTCCTGGGCATCCGGACATCAGGGATATCGTATGTATTGAATTGATGATTGTGTCAAAATCATTTTAGGTTTTGGGTAAAACAAAATCCTGTATCGACATTAGGCCCTCAGGTTCGTAGGGTCTGACGGGAACTTGGGTTGGTCGTAGAAGCTATGTGAAATCTTCATGCACGATATCGACTTCTATATTATTTTACATGGGAAGAAGGTTATATCTTTTTTTATTTCGCAACGGATAGCTTTGATGATGGTTTCTTCTTGAGAACGTAATTTAGACGGCTGAGTAGGGCATTTTTCCAACAGGGGTCTGCCGCACGTGAGTACCGATTGGTGTATAAAAGTTGAAACGTCTCTCTTGTCTATTTAATGCAGCTGGCGTGTAGACCAATGATTTCTGATGGGAATTTTTATAAGAGATAATGGATGTCTTTGTGGTGAAAATTCTGTTTGGTCATTTCTTCTTCTTCTTCTTCTTCCTCCTTGTTTCGTCTTTAATTCCGGAGAATGTAATCTGGTGTTTTCTTTGAAATCTTTCCTAAGTATTGGAGATTGTTGAGAGTGAGTTTATCGACAATGGTGGTGCTGAGAGTGATGTCATCAGGTGAAGGTGTCTCAACTTTGTGTCGGATGAGACCATCATCGGTGCACGTGGGGAGTCTTCAGGTCGGTATGGTGAGGCCTGGGGAAGTTTTGTCTTGCAACGAAGCCCTAGATGATGTGTGGGTTGCTTGTTCGTTCAGGATTGTTCGGGAGCATTCGTCAGGAGAAAATCCGATGTGTGCTTCATGAGCGAAAAAGTCAACCGCGACCCATGGGGGTAAGGAAGTTTCCCTAGGGGTGCCTTTATCTGAGGGTCAGATCTTTGTCATGGTCGACGATGACCGTGCGTGGATTGCAGTAGCCACGGTTGTGGACATATGTGGGGCCCTCGGTATGGATTGGTCTTCAGGAAGGATCTAAGAGAGGTGTGAAGCCACTTTTGCTATGAAGGTTCTTGCTTAGAAGACAGAGCGGTTGGATCTGCATCCATTCCTCCAGTTTACTGCGACTAATGAGGATGGTGTAGTCGTGTTTCAGGGGATGATGATAGAATCAGATCCATTCATTATCCATCAAGGAATTGTTGGGCCTTCGGAGATATTAGATTAGAATCCTCCACCGATGAAGACATGGGCCACTGAAGGGCTTTAAGCCGTTTTGATGGTTTTAAGCTTCAGAAGAGGCAACCACGATATCGTTGGGGATTTGATATTGCTAAGGGGCATACTCACCAGCTGCTTGGGGATGCCTTTTTTTATTTCTTAACCCATCTCGGGCTACAAAGTTTATATTTTTGAAGGAAGAATGACTTTTCCCCAAGTTTCAGTACAATTAAAGGTGAGAAAGTATGTAAATTGTCAAAGTAAATGTTCTTGCAATAGTTGTCTATAAATAAACGTAGTTCGCTGTTATAGTCCTGATTATGGATTTAGTCATGAGAATCGTAAAAAGAATATGCAAGTTAATGTAATGGCAAATGAGAACGGAGTGTATACTGTATATTTTGATTACCACAAAAATTCTTTAGGCGTCACTACAAAATAAATGCCATCTTCCAACAGAAAATCTTACAGTAATATATTCCAATAGAAGTTCGCTTCCGTTGGAATAATATTTTCCATTGGAATTTAGATGGATTTTAATCATTCTAACGACCATTATTCCAACAGTTTTTTAGCGTGGAAATTTCCGTTGGAATTTTTATTTTCACCCACATTTCAACCGTTGGAATTGTCAAAATCCAACAAAAAATCCAATTGAAAACTCATTCCAACAGAATATTCTTGTTGGAATTTCTTGGAATCCATTAGAAAATTCCAACGAGAATAATAGTATTGCAATATCCGTTGGAATTGCCGTTGAAATTGCATTGGAATATATTTCTGTTGAAATTTTTCATTGGAATTTCATCACATTCTTGTTGTGTGTGTAACCCCTTTAGGCTATTGTTTGGCCGGTCAGGCCTTGTCTCACTTTTTTGTGCTTGAATTTGTTCGGCGACGACCTCCTTTCGTCTTATAGGGTCCATGAAGGATGTGCGTTTTATTTTCGGGCCATATTTGTATATTACATGGGGTTTATCCGACATCGCTAAAATAAAAATTTCATGATCGGGAAGAGTTCGTAAAACTAGTGTATAGTAGGGTCGGTGTATTTTCAATGAAATAGGATCTTTTATATGTAACCTCAAGAAATGGTAGCTGATTTTTTACACATAAGGCGATTATTTGGCTGGAATAAATCATAGAGCCGACATGTGATGTTTATTGCCAGTATACATGGAGGTGGATAAGACCTTGTTCATATCGTCTTCTCATTTGTTAGGCGCTGATAACTTTTGAGGTTAGATACACATTGTTGCTTCTCATTCCAGTGTGGGTTTGTTATTCTGTTGAGGAGGTTACTGATACCGTCCCCTATAGGGATGACATATTCATCGTGACCTGCCATTGAATTCCTCAACATAGATTGTCTCTCATAAAATGGTTTAGATATAAATTAATGAAGGTACATGTTTAATGAGTTTACGATGGTGGTATTCCCCTTCAGAGTGAGATCGGGTTCATAAGAGTTACCTGTCTTTTGATGTAGTGATTTGATTATACTAAATAACGGAACGATCGCCGACGTGTCATCCAAAAGCGATCAGACTTGGCTTCTTTATGAGATTTGATGGTTACATAGATCATAGATTCAGGTACACCTTTTCGGGTTGGTGGGTATTCAATTTGCCCTTTCACTTGGTTGTCTAGTGCCGAGTTTGGCATTTTTTTTATACTAATTAAGCACTCCTCTTTGGATGAGGTTGGGATATATTCATATGCCACACCCAATCTGACGAGTGGTTTTCTCCAATCATGATGTGTGGCTTCCCCGATGTTTAGGAATCACCATGTTATCCTTCCTTGATGGGAGTTTGGGCTTTGGCCTTTCTTGTGTCAAGATATTCTTGCTCTCTTTGATTGAATTCCCGAACAAGTCACTAGTTTCAACTATCAAGAAACTTTTAAAGGTAGGATATATCATTATGCTTTTATACGAATATTTTTCATGTGGAACATTTGGAGAATAATAGTTGATAACTGATTTAAAATTCTCATGTATGGAATATTTATGGAGTTATAGATTTAGGTACATTCATGTAAAGTTGAGATTTTTTGGGCGAATGCCATCTTTAAATTTAAGGCAGATCAAGCGTGGTGTAATATTTTCGCAATTTTTAGCTTTAGGCAGGCAAATCAAGTGCTTGTCGCATATCCATCGGACACCATAGATTTCAGGCGAGTCAGGATTTTCACCATAATAGGAGTCATAGTTCAATATGGAAGAGGCGATTGTACCAAGACTCTCCATAAATATGACTTTTACAACACGAAGGGGGTGGTTGCGCCAACACTCTCCGTAAAGACAACACACGTGAATTGAGGTCCAGTCGTTTCTGTCGAAGCTACAACTCTCTGAAGGATTTTTTAGTTCATGTTGTCTCTACAACCAATGTGAGGATTTTAAGGAGATTAGTTTACACATTTTCTTAATTCTTAATGAGTTATTTGATATCTTAGCCGTAACATGCAGAATGTTATATTTCTTAGAATTTTTAGTTCGAGCGGTCAAGTCAAATATTTGTTGCATACCTGTTAGGAGAGTATAGAATTCGGACAAGTCGGGCCCTTCTCTGAAAACAAGTGTAGGAGAGGTAGGGCTCACTATAGAGGGGGTCGTGATGCCGACTTTCTCTGTAGTGGAGAGATAGGGCTCAACACAGAGGGAGGTGGGATATTAATTGCCTCTCTGTGATATGGAAAAGGCGGATCAGAGTTGGGCCATTCTTGGACGAAGTCATAACTCTAGGTAAGATTTTGGGCTCGTGTAATCTTCACCATCGAGTTGAGTATTTTAAGGGATAAGTTGAGATAGTGGACTTAAGTTGTTAACTTTTTACATAGGAATACATTCTTTAGGGCTAGGGCAAATAGGGTTGTACGTCATTTGAGGGATTTAGGGACTTCAGTTGGATCAAGCCTTTTGTCGTAACAGCAAAGAGGAGTCATAGCTTTGTACGGAGGGGGCGATAAGTCAATTTCTCTATAGGATAATTGTAGAAGGATTGGAGTCTAACCATCCCCGCCGAAGTTTCAAGGTTAATTTTTGGGTGTTTTAGTGTTACCAGGTGGAAATTTTGGGAGATTATGAGAATATCATGCCAATATCCTTTCTCAATTCATCAGAGTAGTTTAGTTAAGTATTTTAGTCAAATTAGGTGATATGTCATTTTTCCATAAGTTTATTGAACGTGAGGATCCAAATTCACACCGTTTACCTGAGCAGAATTCAAAATCTGGATGGGTTCAACCCTTCCCCGAAGCCACGTTGTAGGGTGAGGTAGGGATCACTATGGAGGGGGGGAGAGACGTCGACTGCCTTCTTAGTGGATAGATTGGGCTCAACCCGGAGGGGGCGAGGTGCCAACTTCCTCCGTGCGAGAGAAGAATGTCAAATAAGTGGAGTCATTTAAAGTGCTATATAGAGACTTAGTTGGTATCATCGTGGCATGGCGGGTCTTTTTCTGGACGACGGTGGTCGTAACCTTGTCTGGTTTAGGTTGGTTATTTGGTGTTTATTGTTTATGGGACCGTTCGTCATGATTGATCATCCATAGGGCTGTAAATGAGCCGAGCCGAGCTCGAGCTTAAGGTGTTTGAGCTCGAGCTCGAGCTCTTAACGAGCCGAGCCGAGCTCGGCTCGTTAAGTAAACGAGCTAAAAATCAAGCTCGAGCTCGGCTTTCTAAGCCTCGAGCACGAGCCTTAACGAGCCGATCTCGAGCTTTAATGAGCTGAACTATAAAAAATTACATAATTTTCACTTTTCGAGCCTTATCGAGCCGAGCTGAGCTCGGCTAGTTAACCAAACGAGCTTTAAATGAGCTCGAGCTCGGCTCGTTAAGGCTTAGAACTCGAGTCGAACCGAGCCTTAACGAGCCGAGCTCGAGCCGAGCCGAGCCAGACTCGTTTAATTTAACAACACTAAATTCATCCACCACTGGTTCCCCGGTTCATTATGGTTAGTTGATCAAAAGTGATTATTTACATCGGGATTGTCAGTTCGGTCTTTGGTACTCGTAAGATCACCATCTTAATTCGGTTCTCTAGGTTTCGACCACTAGTTCATCGGGTTGGTCAATCGTGGCACCTTGTTTATACTTCAGGGTTTCTATAGAGTAGGTTGTTGATCTTTTTATTCATTTATTACTTTCAATTGTCAGGGAGTCATCTACTGTTAGTCAGCCAAGATAGGTGATGTAAACATTATCCACTCAATTACTTTCACAATAATGATAATTGTACAAGGGACTGCGTAGCTTCTTGTCCGATGTTTATGGGATCTCCAATTTTTTTGTTCTATGTGTTCTTTCATATGGAGCATGTCATTGTTACCAACGATGCTCGAATGGCATTGGATGAGGCTGATCGTGAAATTCTCAACTCGATCCCACTTGTTGATCCTCAAAAGGCATGGGTTTCATTGAGGTTCACCTTGACCTTGATAACGGGGGGTTTTTTAGCTGAGGTATTTTTCCATCAGGACCGCAGCTCTCGGCCCCTAAAGGTTGTCCGTTCTCTTGATTGCCCTTATCAAGGGCGCACTAGAAGGAGTGGTGAAGCCTGGATCAAGAAGGTCGCGATATGAAAGTAGAACTTGCAAAGGAACCATTTAGAAGGAAAACTTCCCAAATCTACCCTCGTTCAGGTGCATGGTAGTTTTCTAGGGTATGGGCTGATCAATCCTCCTTCCCCTTCCCCCCAATGTTGTTGTCGAGTATAAACTAATCAACTCATAGTCTTATCGATGATGAACTAAAAAAAGGTCGAAAGAAGGTTTTGATTTTTGAATCGAGCATTATAGTAA
>CACSLK010003174.1:6407617-6422586 GCA_902706635.1 Striga hermonthica
TTTATGAACTTTGACCGGCAAATCGACGACCTTCCCGGAGGAATTTTTGCACGATATTTTAAGGATAGAACAAGCATGAGGAGAGCTTTACGATAATGTAAAGATTTTTCAGATAGGACGACTTTGGCCGGTTGCCGGCGGCGGAGGCGGCGGCGGAGGGCGGCGGAGGTGGCGGTTTCCGGCGAAGGTCGGTAGCTGGAGATTCCTCTCGTCGAGAGGGTTCCGGTGGTACCCTTGGATTTTCCGTAGCCCTCCCGGATCATCGGGAAAATGCGTTTGAATCTTCGATTTTGACCAAAATTTTACTAGATCTGGAAATTTTGACAGCAAAATTGATGGCCTTTTCGAAAGAATTTTTGAATGAAATTTTAAGTGTAGATTCACCTTGATGAGATCTATCTGATGATGTAGACGATTTTCTGATCGGAGCACGTTTTCCGGCGGCTGGCGGCGAAGGTGGCGGCCGGCGGTGACGGTGGCCGATGGAGAAGAAGGAGGTTTTCTAATTTTTTCAGTCGGAACTCCGCATGACTTTTTGACGGGGCCCCACAGACGGCACCAATGAAGTGAATAAGATTCACCCGGGCTCCTTCAACTCGAACCGGCCTCCGTACCTGCAGAACCCAACGCCAGGGGCGGCCCCGGCGTCGGGCCTCCGATGCTTAAGTCAGTGCTCAGATCAAGAGAGAGAATGTGTAGTAATGAAATGAGTAGAAGATAAGAGAATGAGGTACCTTGGCCCCCTTTTATAGGGGGAGTGTACCTTTTGGGCCCAAGTTGGGCTTAGATGTCTTAGTGGGCTTATCTTCCAATATGTATCCGCTTTATCAATTAAACAGGGTCCGGTATAATATCCTATATCAGATTTCTTGATTGACTTTCTGATTTAATCAAATGACAAAAAAAAAAATTGAAATTAGAATAATAATGTCCTTCTAGTGCGATCCACAAAACCATAGAAAGAGCCAATTAAGTTGAAGGAAAAAGAATTTGAAATAATGCAGGCCATGATTCATTTCACAAAATTGACATGGAACTCCAATTTAAACATGAATTGTCAAATACTATCCCATTTCACCCTATCAAAGACCTTAGTAATGTCTAGTTTAATTGTCATATAACATTTTTTACCTCTTATAGGCTTGTTGAGAAAATGCATTACTTTTTTAGCTATGATGACATTTATCTGGGATCTGCCGGTCATGGACAAATGTTGTATGATTTTCATTAATGCACAAGTGGAGGCATTTTTTTAGTCTTTTGGCTAAGATTTTATGAATTATTTTGTAAACTACTCCACAATGACTAAGGGCTTGATTGTTTATGAAATATTTTGCTCAAATCCAATTAACTCATAAAAGACAGATAACACCCGTTTGTTTACAAAATATTTCTGACTTTCTATTTGAAGTGGGTCCCACCTCAACTTCCTCTTGTTCCCCGTCATTATTGAATTGTACTGTGAGGCTTACAAGAATTGAAATTTTACAAAAGTCTCGAGAGTATCCTTAAATTATGATTCTCCACCGAGTGAAAATAAATGAGCTTCAATCCACATATCTCTTAGTTGGAACTTACTCCACCAGATCGTTCGTCGGAGGCTCCACTGGAGAGGTCAGGTCCACATATCGAAAGCACCGACAGCGTGTCAGTGACGTCGCCAGAGAAAAAATGAAACAGAGAACGAAGGTAAATTTATTTACTTAAAAATTATTATTAGTAATATTTATAAATTAAAAATATGGTATCAATATGTAATACAATTGCCAACTAGTTTATTGAAAATATTATATGGACTTCTAAATAAAAATTTCAATTTAAAATTAGTACACAACCTGTGTGGTGCACATAACTAATAATAAATCACATTATATTCATTTCAAAATGAGTATCATTTCAAAAAATGTATTCAGAAATTCGTTTTGACAATAATGTGATTCCATAAAATAGTTATTTTGGTAAAATATTATCATATATTTAACAACCTATGTGAATAATTAGTATAACTATAAAATTTATATTGTTTCGTTACTTAAAATAATCTATTTTTGTATAGTCTATTCAAATAAAAAAATTTAGTAGTTGAGTAATATATTAAACTATAAATAATTGACTATTTCGTGTACGTCCAAGTTAATATTAACCCGTAAGTTATTGAGTAATTTATTAAACTATAAATAAATGACTATTTTTGTTTACTTCCAAGTTAATATTTACCCACAAATTATGAATAATTATTTTTTTATTTTTAATTTTAAATAAAACTCTTTTTATTTTTTTTTTCAATATATTATATACCAAATTTAAATCATGCAACTAATAAAGGTAATAGTTCTAAGTTTTCTCAATATATTATATTTCAAATTTAAATCATGTAACAAATAAAGGTAATAGCTGCAATATTTGACCAAAATAATTTTGTGCATTAATTACATTAATTTAGGCGAGATTTTTCAAATTTTGGCCAAAAATATTACCTAATATAGTAAATAATTTAGGCCCAAAATCTAATGTTTTTTTTGCTTATTTTTATTTGCTATTTTAAATAAATATCATTGACTCTTTATAAATTATAGATAGATTTATACAGAAATTCTATGGTACTATCGGATGGCTCCATATGGAGCCATTGATAACTTTATGGACTGACATGTGTCTAATGTGTATTTAATGCAGGACACGTGTGCATATACCATTTTTTGAATAACTACAGATGGCTCCATAGTAAAAAACGAAAACGATTACTCCATGGGGTGTTTATGATTCTTTTCCAGAGGAGTTCATATCTGTAGTATTTCGATTACTCAGTAG
Organism: Striga hermonthica; assembly: GCA_902706635.1. Taxonomy (NCBI): domain Eukaryota; kingdom Viridiplantae; phylum Streptophyta; class Magnoliopsida; order Lamiales; family Orobanchaceae; genus Striga; species Striga hermonthica. Next base: position 6,410,429 of record CACSLK010003174.1, read on the forward strand.
GGGGTTTTTGTTTCCTTGGTTTGTGCTTGGATTCTAGGTTTGTGTGTGGGTTCTATTTGGGGATTTGGAGTTTGTTGGGTGGTGATATTTCATTTTGAGTAATAGAGAGATTTCTTTTGCTGTCTTTGGAGCGTGGCTAGCTTCAGTGCCAATGGGGTCAACGAGCGCAGGAGGGTTCCAAGAAGAATTCATCAATAAATTGAAGAACATAGCGTTATCTCAATCGGAAAATAAATTTCTGGAGCTTAGAGAGGAGGACATCCATCTCAGTGATGAAGAATGTAAAACAATCCTTCTTGGAAAGGTTAAAGGAGAAAGGAAAGCACATTCAACTGGCATTAAAAGAGCAATGAGAGCTATATGGAAAATCCAAAATCCATTTGAGGTGAGGGAATTAAAAATGAATTATTTCCAATTTATTTTTGGATCTCTGGAAGATAAAAAGAAAGTTATGACGGGCATCCACTGGTTATTTGAGAACCAATACTTGGTGCTACGGGAACGGGAAGATGGGCTTAATGAAAATCATTCGGCATTTTCAGAATTGAAGATGTGGATACAAGTCAGTAATCTTCCCCTAAATTGGCTTTGCACGGATGTTGGTCTCAGAATTGGTCAGATATTTCTTCGAACGTTAAATGTGGTGGTAGTTAAGGCAGGTGGTAGCAGAGGAAGCTTCTTAAGAATTTTGGTGGGTGTTGATGTTTCAAAACCACTGTCTCGAGTTAATCTAAAACTTAACAAGCAGCAAGTTACAGTCGTTATCCAATTTGAAAAACTGATTAATCTGTGCCATTATTTCGGGATTATTGGACACCTGGAAAGATTGTGTGAGAAGAGGATGAAAGATATTGAATTGAATACATTGGTGCAAGGACAATTTGGGGTTTGGATTAAAGCTCAGGATGACAACTCTGGCCCAAGATCCTTCTCAACTCAAAGTCCTAACTCCAACTCTCAAGAATCACCTCCTCAACGCGATGGTGCGAGAAATATATGTTATCCATATCAAAATGAGCCAACAACATGAACAAGAGAAAGTTAATCAAGGCATCACTTCATCAGAAAGCAGAAATCAGACTAATCTTGAACAAAAGGATAGTAATCAAGGGCTGTTTCAATGGGGCACAAGTTAATGGTGTTGGATCAACTTGTGGAAAACTCTATGGTTAAAACTGTGGGGCAGAGCTCTACTACTCGAGTCAGTTGTAAGCATACCAGATGAAGGGTATCCTAAGCAGCTTGAAGTGGTGGATCAATTAACTATTTCCTCTAAAAGAAAGGGATGGACCAGAGTTAGAGGGAAGATAAGTAGACTGCAAAGGGCAAAACCACAGAATCGAAGGCTTAAGGCTGAGGTAGTTTGAAAAGAAAGGAAGCCACAAAAACTACTTCATTGGAAAACCAAGAAGCTGATCTGTTGACAATTTCCCAAAAATTCAAAAAACTGAAAAATAGCAAAAAAAAAAAAAAAAGAAGGTGGAGGCAGCCAGCCTAGATTGGCCCCAAGTTTCCAAATAAAGACAATTTTGTGGAACTGTAGAGGTCTGGATGGACCCTCTACAGCTTCCCAGATCAAAGATTCTTCCAAGATCCACCACCCCAGTTTTATTTTCATTTCAGAAAAAAAGAGATATTTTGTCCAAACAGTTTGTAGGAAGTCAGGGTTTAAAGACAAATGGTTTGTTGTAGATCCTTTGGGGAGGAATGGGGGTCTTTTATTATTGTGGGAAAGGGAGATTCAAAAATTTTGGGAAATCAATTCTATATAGAGGTGGAAGTTCTGGGTAGGCAAGGCAGGGATAATTTTTGGGTGATTTTTTTACCTACATGAGCATTGATACAAATGTGAGAGAACAACAATAGATGTTCTTGGAGAATGCTAAGTCCAAATGGGGGAAGTTTTGGATAATAAGAGGTGAGTGAAATGAAGTGTGCGAGATAGATGAAAAAAGAGGAGGAAAGAAGAAGGCTGAGGTTGATATGAGAGGTTTTAGGGAAGTTACCTCTAACATGGAAATACAGGAAATCCACATGATTGGTCATCAGTTCACTTGGGAAAATAATAGGGCTGGGGAAGGATTTATTGAGGAGAAGATTAATAGAATCTTTGGATCCTTTCATTGGTTGGCTGATTTTCCTTTAGCTCAAGTGGAATCTATCTATCAGAGTGCATCAGATCACATAATGTTGATCCTTTCTACTCAAGGGGCTGTAGATACTGAGAAACCAAAGAAAAGATTTTTCTTTGACAAGAGATGGCTCAACATGGTAGGAACTAAAGACACAGTGACCCACGCTTGGAGTTCTATCAAAATAGGGACTCCAATGTTTCAAGTTTCTGAAAAAAATTAAAGATACCAGAATTGCATTATTGAGATAGAGCAGGTTTTTCCAAAAGAACAAAGAAAAAGCCAAGGTGGAGGTTGCTGCCAGACTGGAGTATCTGAGTAAGCAGTGAAATAACAGAAAGTGGGATGAGTGGATTGCTTTGAACAAAGAGATGGAAAGCATTGTAAAGAAGGAGGAGGCTTATTGGCACTAAAAGGCTCGAGTGACTTGGCTGAAACAAGGTGACTCTAATTTCAACTACTTCCATGCTCTGGTGATGCAAAGAAGATATGGTAATATTATCTCTATATTAATCAATGATAGAGGTGATATCTGTGAGTCTCCTGAGTCTATTGAGCAGTGTGTTTGCAAATTTTATGAGAAAATGTTCACTTGAGAGGGATCTAGGGGTAGTGCTGAGTTGTCTCAACTTATCTCCTCCACTATTACTCATGAGATGAACATTGTCTTAACTGCCTCTTTCTCAGAGGATGACATCAAAGAAGCTCTATTTAGTCTTGATCCTGACAAAGGCCTGGGGCATGATGGTATGTCTCCAATTTTCTTTAAAACTTTTTGGGATGTGGTCAGATTTGATGTGTGTAAAACTATTATTAGTTTCTTTGAATCTGGAATGATGTTGAAAAACTGGAACCATACTCTTATAACTTTGATTCCAAAATGTGTGAATCCCTCTTCATTTGCACAGTTCAGACCCATTAGTTTGTGCAGTGTCTCTTATAAGATTATTTCAAAGCTTTTGACTGGCAGACTTAAACATTGCTTAGACTCTTGCATTAGTGCCAACCAGACAACTTTTATTCCAGGAAGGCGACTAGTGGACAATGTAGTTATTGCTCAAGAGGCAATTTATTTCCTCAATAGGCATAACTATGGGACTAAAGGGATCATGGCTGTCAAACTGGATATGAAGAAAGCATATGACAAAGTGGAGTGGCAAAGCATTTATGGTATCATGAATTGTATGGTTTCATTTCAGTTTTTGTGAAGTGGATTTTACCTTGTGTATCTTCTGCTGTTGACTCTTTCAACATTAATGGGTGTGTGAAGGGCTTTATGATAGCCACAAGGGGTATTAGATAGGGGGATCGTCTTTCCCCCTATCTATTTATCATTATTTCAGAAGTTTTCTCTAGGCTATTGAAGGTTGAGTCAGGTAGGGGTAATTTCAGTGGGGTGAAGATTTCTAGATCAGGACCTCCTCTTTCACACCTTTTATTTGCTGATGATGCCCTTGTGTGCTGCAATGCTGACTGCCATCATGCCTCTTTGTTAATTTCAATTCTGGAGAGATATAAATAGTTTACTGGGCAAAAAGTAAATTTGAATAAATTTTCTATTTTTTTCAGTAGAAACTCTTCTGTGATTCTGAGGACTAATGTCTGTCAGATTCATCAAGGGATTCATATTCAACACTCTACAAGGTATCTTGGACTGCCCCTGGGGATTGGCAAGGCCAAAAAAGAAGTTTTTGATTTTGTCATCAAAGCTGTTGAATCCAGGCTGGTTAATTGGAAGAATAACTTTCTATCTGTGGCTGGTAAAGAAGTGCTTATCAAAGCTATGATTGAGGCTATGCCAACCTTCTCTATGTCTTGCTTTGTGTAGCCTAAAGGAGTTTGCAGGGACAATATCAAACTTTGTGCAGCTTTCTCGTGGAGCAAAGGGAAAGGCTAAGATAAGGGAATTCATTGGAAGGCCTGGAATCTAGTTTCTAACCCAAAGGAAGCTGGTGGCCTGGGATTCAAGGATCTGTCTCTCTTCAATGACTCTCTAATTCTTAAGCAAATATGGAGAGTCCTCAATAATCTAAATCTACTTGTGAGCAAAACCTTGTAAGCAAGGTATTTTTTCCAACTCTGATATATTAAAAGCTAAAAAAACTACAACAGCATCTTGGTTGTGGTCAAATTGGCTAACTGTCAGGGATAGGTATAAGAACTACTTTAAACTTGAAGTCAGAAATGGAAGGTCCTGTAAAATTTGGGAAGATACCTGGGTGCCTGATCTTGAACTGGGGTTCGCTGTGAGAAGAATGCAGCAGGAGGCTAATATCATGTGGGTGAGGGACTTAGTGGAGCAGGGTGGGAGGAGATAGAATTATGAATTGTTGGGGAGACTTTTTACTGAACAAGAGAGAGAGGCTATACTGAAAATCAAGTCTTTACATCCATTGCCGCAGTATAAATGGGTGTGGGCCCCTGACCCAAAAGGAAACTTCACTGTGGCTAACACATATGCTTATATATCCATAATAAGGTGCTAAAGCTGGGGATACCTGAAGGAAGCCAGACTACTGATTATGATGAAAGGGTTAGAAGGAGATGCTGGTCTTTGAAGGTTAAGAAAAAGCTAAAATACTTTTTGTGGAAATGCTACAACAAACCTCTCCCTGTCTGTGTTTAGTTAAAGGCCAGAGGCATGGAGATTGGCCCCATTTGTTGCTGCTGTGGTGAAGGCATGGAGTCAACTGAACATATATTCTTTGAATGCAGAAGGGCTCAACTGGTATGTAAGATTGCTCCAGTTGATTGAGAGGGATTAACAGGGGATACAATTTGTTTTAGACGATGGTGGTGGGCTATCTGCTCTTTGGATAAATCCAAAGTTTCTCAGGAAAGAATCCAGCTAACCACTTACATTTTGTGGTGGTTGTGGAAATCCAAAATTCTCTGGAAATTCCAAAACTGTATGATGCCAGAGAGAGAGAGAGAGAGAGAGAGAGAGAGAGAGGTGGTTCAGGCTGCAATTAGAGATTGGAGAGAATTTTGGGATTGCCAGGCAGTGTAGGGAGCTATGGACTTGATGGATTGTGACTAGGTCATGTTTTCTTCAGGTTCAGTTGTGACAGGTTCTCTTGTCTATTTGTTTTTGGTTTGGATTTCTATGTTTAGGAGTTGTTCTGAGAGGACTCACTGAAGCTGGAGGGATCAACCATTATTGCTGCCTTTGGCTTGCTTGGTTGGTCTTGGATTTTCTGTGTTGGTTATCCAGCTGGTCTGAAGGAGCTCAAACAGCCACCAGGAGCCAAATCGGTGGAATCGACCGTTTCGATTCATAGAGGCGGGGGCTCTCCCAGGCACAACCTTTCACTACAAAAAAACCTCTTACATTCCAACGGAAATTTTCCGTTAGAATTCTTTATATATCCGTTGGAATAGGTGTTCCAACGGATATTCCTACGTATAAAAATTCGTAGAAAAAATGGCCGTTGGAATAGCTAAAATCCAACGGAAAATCCTATGGAAATAAATTCCTACAGCTATTCTAACGGAAAAAATCCGTTGGAATTTCTCAACCATCCAACACTTTTTCCAACATAAAATTAATTTTGTTGGAATATTCATTGGAATTTCCAACGGAAATTTTTCCGTTGGAATTTTTCGTTGGAATTGAAGTGTTTTCTTGTAGTGTTTGTAACTTCATGGTATACTCATGGATTGGCCAGTTCCTATTAGGTATTGTTGTTTAGTTAGTAGATGGTTATTGGTGTTAATGCTTGTTTTTTTGGTTTTCTGTTTTGCTGTTTTTAGCTAGTTGGAGTTTGGTCTATAGGGCATCAGTGAATGTTCTTTTGGGCAAGTTCTATTGTATTTTTGGATCATTGATCCTCTCGGTTGTACCTCTTTTTTCGTTATTAATAAGAATCGTTCTATCATCTTAAAAAAAAAAAAAAAAAAAAAACAGATGGCTCCATAGCCAAGTCATCGTATGACACCGTATATATACATGAGAAGTTTATCTAAATCATTTAAAATTTTAATATGTAGTGGCACCTTAATTCATCAACAGTACTGTATACAATTTTCATACGAATGGTCGGAAGACTCGGAACTGAAAATTCTAATCCATATCATGTCCACACGTCGCTAAATTGTGGATTGCACACGGATACCCTCTGCATCTTCACCCTGGCCGGAAACAAAGCCACCGCAAAATCACCATCTCCGTCAACTCAAGTGGAGTCTTGCAGATGGCATCGACCACGCTAAACAATTTCAATTCCCGCTGTACAATCTCCACGCGGCCCATCCCTTGTCGCATTCACAGACGAAATGCACCGCCAAGAATCCCGATTGCGGCGGCGGCGGGGCAGCCAAGCGGTGGGGGAATGGCCGCTGAGTTTGAGGAAGGGAAACTGGAAAGGCCTAAATGGACTGGCGAAACTCCACTCTCTCGGCTTGTTGGAGCCCTCATTTCCTTCAAACCTCTGTTTTCTGTTCTCAAACTTGGTGCAAGACAAGTTTTGATCAGGTGGACTATGAGCTTCATCTACAAACCTTTCTTTTGTTCGTGTATTTTTGCTTGTTGGACTTATGATTCATTCAATTAAACAATGTGGGATTTTGCATGTTTGATGTTTTCCTTAATCATTGTTAATTGTTATTTATTTTAGTATTAAGAGTGTCTCCTGACATTGGGAGTTCTCTATAACTCTCCATTTTCGCCATGTTTGTTGCATAACTCTTCATTTTCCCATCTTATGTTGCCATTTCATGACCTGTTCTATGCAATCTGGAGTGTTGTCATCTGATTGTTCATGATAAATTTTTCTTGAGTCGATGGATCCTTAAACTTTCGGGTTTGGATTTGGACAGTACAGCTGAGAAAACCAACATTCCTTGGAGGGACATGACGAAGGAGATTTTGGAGTCTGATGTGTACAAGGAGAAGGCTGCTATTGAAGACCCTTCAATTGTTTATCCTGATTGTAATTCCCCGAAATCCTATGATCACTGATCTTTTCCATAAATATATGCCTTCCGTCTTTACTACTATTAATGATTCTTTGATTGCAGCAAAGAAATTTGTTCTAGAATAGTCATTGCATGCATCAAATATAAGTATGAGGTTAATGAAAATTGTTGCTGGAACTCAATGTACTTCTTATATATATGCCATCTAGATATTAAATATAATGTTCTTCAGAGAGAGACATCGTAGATGAAATTCAAAGTTGCTTAATGAAAATATATGTGGATAATCTAATGAGATCATACCAAACTTTATAGCATCACATAGAATTTCGACAACACGTCTATGTGGTAGAAAATCTAAGAAACTGGCTACTTTTCCGTTTTATTCGTCATTGGCAATGGGACGATTATTGAATGCAAAATCCTTTTTTTCCGCCGTTAGAGCAAAAGAACTTGTATTCGTGCTCATTAATATACTATAATCAATCAGGAGATATTGTCTTATTAGTATTAGCAGTCACTAGTAGAGTGTCAAATTCAGATAACTGAGGATTACTGGCCTTTTTATGGATATGGACTATAGTTTCTAGTTATATAGCTTGTGAATGCATAACAGAGCAAGCAGCTTTTGGATTTAATTACTATGGCATATCACTTTAATTTTATTGGTAAATTTGGATTAGGTGTACGTTTAGTGTTCTTCATGAACATACTTAAACCAGGAATGAAAAATGTGGATGCATCATTGATTGATATTCTGATGATTTATCTTCAATTATTGCAGATTATCTCAATCCTTTTCATGCATATGATGAGGGAAACCTATCATGGCTGGTAATTGATCCTGGACGATGTCTCCTAATATTTATTACATGAGTAAATAAATCGCTGTTGAATATGATTAGCAAATTTGATTATTATTATGTTACCCTTTTTTTTTTCTTCTCTTAAAAAAAAGTTCAGATACATTTGACAGTTTCTAGAAGATGACAAATTTGTTCTGAAATCCTGTTAATTATGTACACTGTATGCAGCACACACTATTTTCCAGAATTTCGGTAACAGAAATCATCTTCTGACTACCTTGTACTAGAACAGGCTGCAGCCGAAGCAGAGGCAGCAACTATGTCCATGGTGAGACGGGCTATTCCTTATGCTTCATCGCTTGATGAAGCAAATCAAATTGTACGTGGCAATTGGCTTCAAGCACTTGAAAACCATCACAAGCAATATTCAGGAAATTCAACCGTTGCAGACATTCTGGATATTGGATGCTCTGTTGGTGTGAGCACGAGATTTCTTGCGGACAAATTTCCCTCAGCAAAAGCCGTAGTATGTTCGACCACTTTGGGCATCTGTGGATTAATTTTATGGTTTGTATATTTCTGTTAATCACTGTATAAGTAATCAAAATTTGATGAGTATTAATATCATGCATGCTCAAATGGTTGCTCATCCACCTAATGCACTGTTTGAAACCTGCCCGGCGGGTCAACCTGGGGCCGGGACCAGTCCAGGTGGGTTGTTCGACTGGGTAGCAGGGACCCGGTCAAACCGACCTTGATCGCGTCAATCAATTTTTTTTTTACCTTTTTATTTTTTAAAAATAAAAATATACATGTATGTGTGTGTGTGTGTGGTAAATATTTATGACAAAACAATATTTAAGACTTTGGAGTACAAAATTGACATAAATAATTTATTTTTATTATTTTATGTATAGTTATAAGATAAAAAATAATTTAAAATCTTATAAAATCAATTACCTGGTTCAGCAATTGACCTGGTGACCCGGAGTCCTGCCCGGGTCAATCACCAGTCCGGGTTTAAAAAATATGACCTAAAGGCTTCTTAATTATTTGTTGTTTCATATTAAATGTTTGTTTGATCATATCCCGCAGGGACTAGACCTGTCTCCTTACTTTCTAGCTGTTGCTCAATATAAGGAGAAGAAAAGAAACCAAAGGAAACAACCAATAAGGTGGATCCATGGAAATGGTGAAAACACTGGCTTGCCTGCAAAATCATTCGACCTTGTTTCAGTTTCTTACGTGGTATGCCTCGATTTTTGATAATTTTCCCATTTCATTAGATGAATAAACCACTATTGATCTTCTTGTCTAGAAAAAGTATTTTATATTTCGTTTAATATTTTATGATTGATAGTTTTCTTATATTAGGGACATTGATTTTTGTAATTTCTTGATTCAGTCCCTATAATTAAGGGACAGTGTCTGTACAATTCTCCTATATAAGAACATACTTGCTGAGAGTCTTTTCCAATGGAAATATTCACTACTATAGGATATATTCACAATATCTTTCATTTACATGGCCAACATTACTTCTGAAAATACTGTGGAAATTTAGTTTTGTGGTCAAGGTTTAGATGACCATTTGGGAAAGTAATCTGAAAAGGTTTGATGCCTCAGAGTAGAATCTGGAAAGAGTAGAGACTATACTTCTAAAATTATTCCCATTATGAACAAAATGACTGATGATAAGATTATGGAGACACTAAATACACTTGTCCAAAGCTAGCCGAGAAGAGTCAAACAAGTCGTTTTGCTCATGTAGCTTCATCTTTGTAGACTGTTACTATCTCTGCCGAGGAATATTCTCGTCTTACCAAAACTGTGAAACCCTCGACACCGATGATAACATTTGCTGCTTGTTAGTTTGCTGAATGTCTCTTCTCGAAAGGCATAAAATGGGTAATTGATTCTGGTGCGTCAGATCAAATCACATGACATATAACCAAAGCCTTTTTTCCACTTCTCAAACTCACACATCCTCTACTCATGTCGCTATAGCTGATAGGTCTACCCCACGTGTCCTTAGTACTGGATATATTCACATAAACCCCAATATTTCCTACAACCTGCATTAAGTTTTCCAATTTCTCATTTTTTCGGATCATTGCATTTTTCACGATATTTCGACGAAGCAGATCCTTGGTAGAGGTTATGAATGTGATGGGACTATGTTCTTGAAGCATTGGGGCCACGCTCTCTTGTTTGCTCTACCTTCTCACCATTCGAAATGCATTGTCGGACGGGTCATCCTTCTCTCCAGAGTCTTAAGAAAATGTGTCCACAATTCTCTTCTTTTTATCTTTACCTTGTGATTTATGTCAGTTTGACAAACATTCCCGAGTCCATTTAGGTCCTCGAGTTAATAAAAGGGTTGCGTCCGCATTTCAGTTAGTTTATTCTGATGTGTGGGGTCCTTCTGTTGTTCTATCAAAAACTTGTTACAAATACTTAGTTCTGTTTAGTGATTATTCTCTTGTTACTTGGTTTTATCTAATGAAAAATCGTTCAGAAGTTTTTCACATTTTTCTTCGTTTTGTGCAAAGATTAAGAATCAATTTCAAATTTCTGTTAGCATTCTGCGAAGTCTTAGGTTTCATCTCTAGCCTACCCCAACTTATTTGGGACTAAAAGGCTTTGTTGTTGTTGTTATTCTGCAAAGTCTGTTTGCATTTTGCAAAGTGATAATGCAAAAGAATAATTTTCCGCTAATGTTCGGTCTTTTATGCTTTATCATGGTATTTTGCATGAGTCTTCTCGTGTTGATACACCAGCCCAAAATGGGGTTAGCCGAGTGCAAAACTCGGCACCTCCTTGAGTTTGCTCGAGCTTTGCTGTCACCCAGGTGATACCAAATGGTAGTCTTCTTTGACTATACAAAACCTTCTTCTCAGTCGTCCACCACCACTTGAGGAAATTTCTACCAATGTCATGTGATGCATCTTCTGTTCCATGCTCTATACCGGCTAAACCACCTGTACAACTAGGGGAAAATACATGCAAATTGTTATTAAGTTCTCATCTATAGCACAAACCATAAAGCAAAATCAATTAGATGTTTTCAAGTTCATACCTAGATGACATATTGCCGGAAGCTTACACAAGGAGAGTGTTAACCTACAATTATGGTTCTAGAAAGTGATATATTGTCACAGAAGCTAGAATAGTTGAGTACCCAAAGTTGTTAGTGTTGGCAGACAGAATCAAAAAGTTGGTCAGAATCAAAGTTGAAGTTGAAGCATTCTGCAAGAAAGCACTTCCACGATTTATCTCTTGGATAGAAAGTGATATGTATGTTGGATGCAAAACAACTGTTTTGGATAGAGATAAAACGTTTTGGGATATCAAAGTCAAAACAGACATCTATCTTATTTGCAAACAATCTGAACCTTTTTATCGAAGAGAATTTTGAATGAAAGTTACTACCTTGTATGCAGAAACTCATTATATGTAAATGTCCTTCATTTCAGGATGAATACTGTAAGGGTGAAGAATAACTTTAACGATCACACTTAAAAAGGGGAAAAGTAGCATTCACACTTTCTGTATTTTGCGTCTTTCATCTCATCTCACATTAAAGGGAAGAAATATCTGAAAACAATGTTTTTAAAAACTTACTAACTGATGTAGGGAAAGCGTACGAGTGGGAAGGATAAACGAGTAAACGAGATACTCTCTCGTAAAACACGCAAAACTCAACAATATCTTTATTTCATTTCAAATTCAACTGCCTAATACAATAGATGGGAGAGCCCTTTAAATAAGACTCCTAAACATTATTCCTAACTTGTCCAACAAGACAAGATCTCTAATATTTAATTCCTAACTTATTCTCTAAGATAATAATAATAATAATAATAATAATAATAATAATAATAATAATAATAATAAATATTATTTATTATTCTGCACCATTCTCCTCCAGTTGAGCAGGATTCGCCCTCGAATCCGAAACGTTCCCGGTGGAGATGTCCCCATGATAGGAATAGTCCGACGTTTCCCCGATGAGAAACATAAGCTTGAGCAAGCGTTGTGCTGCTGCAAAGGTACATGTACACGCCTCCCTACGCTTAACCCACACAGCGGGAGATTTCGCGATAGACAATCGGAAAATGACCCACCAGTTATTGAGCCTCGACTTCAGCTCCACAAAAACATCGTTGGCCAAAATATTCCAAACATCGGTTTTGAACGACGGCATCCCGGTCAAAGGCTCAACTTCTACGACGTCCCACGCAGGACCCATATTGCTGCAAAAATATGTCTCCATCACCGGAGGCTCCTCATCGAAAAGAGG
>CACSLK010003174.1:6430657-6447871 GCA_902706635.1 Striga hermonthica
TTTTTTTTACATGTCCACTGCAGTCGTGCCTTACCCACAAATCTCAATTGATGGGGTTACAAAAAACAAAGTGGCCGTAATTTTGGATTTTTCGTTTTTTTTAAATACTCAATCGACGTTGGTGATTCATATGCGATCATATATGAGGTATGGGGAAAAAATAATCTAACAGAAGCGACGGATGAAGGCAATCCGGAATCCAAAATTATGGATGAAGACAATTAACAAAAAAAAATTACAGATAAATTTTTTTATCAGAAAAATCAAGCTCTAATACCATGATGATACGATAGAGACGACACAAAGTTTGGAGATGAAAATCATCTCAATGGGATGATACAACTCTCTATTAACCAATAATATATACACAAAACTAAGGCTACAGTTACCTAAAGATAACCTAAGACTAATATCGTAAATACACAAATATACACAATAACATCTTCAGTAAGTAATCCTCCCTATATCCTCCCTTTATATTATTCCCGAATGCGCTGACCTACATGGCTGCTTCTGGTGCTTCGGAATTCTACTTGACAAAGAATCATCATTCGTAATTAGGTTTGGACAAATAATATTGATATATTAATAATTAATAATCTGAGTTCGAACATTCCATAAATATTAAATACATAACTTAGGTATTTTAATATCACTTGTACTAATATAACCCTTTAATTCTTTGTAATTTTACATAGTGAAACATTAAGTGACTAATATATCAATGACTTTTGATATGTCTCCTTCAATTAGTTATTTAATTGTAAATGTATATTAAAAGTTGATAACTTTTGTATTTATTATCGGTTTTTCATATATAATATATCAAATTAATCATCTTTTGATGATCTTCGATTTGACATTCATATTGTATATATATGAAATAAATAAATTATATTTACCTTTATAATAATAAAAAATAATAATATTTATTAAAATTCATTACAAAAATGAAATTATTTCTCAATTGATATATTTATGTTTAATGTAATTATATGTTGTAAGTTAAAAAATTATTATAATATAAACAAGTAAGTCGCACAAATAAAAAAATATCATACTAAATATATAAAAATATATATATATTTTATAAAAAATATTTAAATTTTCAATTACTTTTTTCTCATTAATATTTTATTTGAAGAAAAAATTAGCAAACACCTAATACACGTGTACGAGTAAGTATAATATTTACAAAAGATAATAAATAAATAAACACTCATAAAAAAGTTCAGAAATCAGCTACTGGTTGGCTCACCATAACTGTGGTACGGCCCTCCCACAGCGCCTTTCGTCCGTTCGATCTCATATCCCGCGTGCATACGCAAATTTTCCCCGTCAGAACAGAGCACTCAAATACACGCAGTTCTCCCAAATTGAGTTTGTCCATTTTCGTCTCCTCCACACACATACCCCCCCTCTCTCTCTCTCTCTCTCTCTCTCGATAATTTCTTTCTCTCTGCACCAATCTATACATATACAGTCGCTATATGCATCTCTCGCTGTGATTTATCCCATTAGTTTTCTTCTGCTTTTTTTTTCCCCTCTTATTTCTTCCTTTTCTCGAGGAAATGGAAATGATCGCCGTCGAGGATTCGAACTTTGTTACGGTTTGTTGCTACGCTATCGGTGGAGGAATGGTGGCCGGAAAACGAATATCCCGAGGATTTGTTAATCCTTTCGTAATACCTAGGGTGCCGCCGTGTTGTAAGTTCAGTGCCCTCTAAATTTGAAATTAGGGTTTGTTATCATATCTGTTCAGTCCCTGTTTTACTTTGATTCGAGGTGCTAGCCGTGGATTTGAACTTGGTAGTGAGCACGGTGTAGGGTTCTTTGAAGCTATTGGTTTTGGAACTGTTGCGTGCGGGTTTTATTGTTTAAAGTCAGCAGGGGTTCGAGAAATCTGCGGGTTTTTTTTTTTTTTTTTTGTTTAATTTGGTATAATGCGTGGATTAAAATTGGGTAAAGTTCGAGTTTCTTACTGAATTCCGTCCGTCTTCACTTTAGCTGCTCATGTCCTTGTACAGATTGAACCTGATGAATTTCATGTCCCATGAACAGCTTTGAACTAATCAACGATTTTATTGGTATATGAGCTGTTTCGGTTAAGAGATTGGAATTTAGATTATCATATACGGTTTCATTCGAGAGAAGATTCTATTCACGACTTTGAATGGCGGGAAGAAAGGAATTTGGGTTTCCGCAGAAGAGTGTTGGTAGTTTGAAAGAGCAGTTGGTAAGAACAACTCTTCGGAATGTGAGATCACAAGGGCACCCATATGTTGACCTTAGGGAAGATGGGAAGAAGTTGATATTTTTCTGTACGTTATGTCTTGCGCCTTGTTATGGAGAGTCAAGTTTGTTTGATCACTTGAAGGGCAACCTGCATAGCGAAAGACTAGCCTCTGCTCAAGTTACACTGATGAAATCAAATCCATGGCCGTTCAACGATGGTGTGTTTTTCTTTTATAATGATTTGAAAGAGCAACATAAAAGTGTCCATGTTTCAGAATCTGATCAACACAAATTACTGGATGTGAGTCACGTGGATGCGGACAACCTTGCTATTGTTAGTTATAAGCAAAACTTGGGGCCGAATGGCAGTACTTATGTTCCGCAAGAAATTATGGCGAATGCCGATTCTGGTGAAGCTCCCTGTGGTTCAAATCTGGAAGGAAATGGAACTACTCATGATCTTGTTATTCCAGCTGTGCTTCAAAAAGACGAGGTATCTGATTTGATGGTGAAGCATATGGGAGTAGGACAAATTGGTGCTAGGTTTTGCAAGAAGGAAGGTATCACCAATGATATCCATAGAATATGGTGTGAATGGCTCGGGGATATAGAATTTACCCCTGAGGATACCAATGTCGTTCCGGAACATGAGTTTGCTGTTGTTACGTTTTCTTATAACTACAACTTAGGTCGGAAGGGGGTACTCGATTGTTTTAGAAATTTGCTTCCCTCTAGTCCTCATTCAGAAGTTGAAGATAGTGGCAGTTCTAGAGGTAAAAAGAGAAAGTCATTTTCTGATCCGGAGGATATTAGTTCAACAAATCAAGGGTACTCTTCTGAAGAAGATTCTCCATCTTTGAACAATTCAAGTTTGAGAATTATGGTGTCTGGAAATGATGATCAGCTGGTGTTTTCACAAATTCTTTCAAGCAAAACCATGAGGAAGCAGTTGAGACACCAACAGCGTGTTGCGTCTGAGAGGTCGTGTGACATTTGCCAACAGAGGATGCTTCCATATAAAGATGTGGCAGCTCTTTTCAACAGGAGAACTGGAAAGCTAGCCTGCAGTAGTAGAAATTTGACTGGGGTTAGACATTTTCTCTGACTTTCTCTTCGTAGTGGTTGACTTATAATGCTGATTTTGTAGTGATGTCCTTTGTAATTGTTCTGAACTATTAATTTTGTCTCACGTTTTATGCTTCCTTTTGTTTCAGGCATTCCATCTGTTTCACACATCCTGTCTCATTCATTGGATATTGCTTTGTGAGGTAGAACTTTATTCAAAACAGTCAGTTGAGCCTGAAGTGAAACGGAAATCCAGGAGAAAGGTTAAATGCAAAAGTGGTGAAATTAGGAAAAAGCCTGAAATGCAGGAGAAGCAACTACACTCTGTGTTCTGTCCTGAATGCCAGGGTACTGGTATTAAAGTTGATGGGGAGGAGGTGGAGAAACCCATTGTCCCACTCTCGGAGGTTAATGGTTTTCTTGGATCGTTGTAGTTGTTTATCTGAATTATTATAATCTAAGTTGTTTATATATTTTTCCAATTTGTTGTGTGTGTTTGTGTGTTTTATCTTAATATCTACTAGGATTTGACAGAGAATTAGGTGCATATAGTTGTCCTGGAATTGGTGCCTTCATTACTATCTTTTTTCATATTTTTTTAACTCATCCCCCCTTTTTCTGTTTTGTTTGATACCTTTATCTTTTCAGGTATTCAAGCATAAGATCAAACTATGTGATGCTCGTAAAGCATGGATGAAAAGTCCGGAAGTGTTGCAGAACTGCTCAATGGGGTTTAGCTTCCCCCATAGTTCTGGCGAATTTTGTCAGGTAAAGGTTGTCTAGTTGTTTGTGCTATTTGCATCTGCCAAGAGTATGTTATCGACATTATTTTATCATCCATCAAACTAAATCTCTAACCACTAACATAATAAAATCTTATTGCTCCACGTTGATGCTAACAAATTTCGTTGAACTGCCCATTTTTCAGGAAAATGTGACACCCCTGAAATTGCTACACTTCTATCGTGCGGTTGATTAGATTGAGTTGTAGATACTTAGACATGGGAGACATGTTCATTTTCTGACAAATCTGATGTGTATGGTACTTCTGACAACTATAATGGTTGTAAATGTGCTTATCCTTGAAAAAACTGTAAAGGTTGTATGGTGTTCCTAGTAGTTGTATAGGCGCGCGTTTGGCTGGTGTGTAAAATTTTAGTTTATCCGAAAATGCATATTTCGTTTATTTGCTTGCGCTGAATACTATGGGATTCATCTTCCCGTGTATCGAGCAGGTATTCTGTAACTTCTAAATGTTTCAGTCTAACAGAACACCGAAGAAAGACAGAAATGGATGTGGTTGCTATAATTATGTCTATGTAGGGAGTCGTTCCAAGGTAATTAAGAATGTGAGGCTCAATTACAACCATTCATTGATTTAGTTTTAAATTTTAATAGATGTAAATTGGTTGCAAAGAATTATGCATCATTGAAATGCAAATGCACATCAATCAACTAAGAAACTATTCATCATTGAAATGTAAATATACATCAATCTTTTTCTAAATAGTAGTATCATTGCCAATACTTGGGTAATTTCCTTGAGCTAGTAAGTCCTCTTTTTTCTCTTTCTAAAAACTTAATGAAAAAAAAAGGAGAGATTCAATACAAATATTGACATGTTACATATAACTCTTTCTAAAAAACTTGGACTATTAAAATTTAAAATAGCGATTAATCTTAACTTAAAATATACAAATAGGTTATAAAAAATATTTTCGCATAAATATAAAAAAAAAAAAAAATTTGTTTTTATATGTACAATATGAGTGCTAAATTAAAATTTATATGTAAGGATGACTAATATATATTCCATCCACAACAAAGTACGTAGGTGGAGAGGGGTGTCGTCAGGGTGGAAAGTGTGCCTCTAGCGAATGGTGATCCGAGGCTGGCCAGGAAGTCAGCGGGCCGGTCCCCCTAGCGGAAGATGTGCAAGATTCGGTAGCGAACCGACTGAAGTATCTGATGCTCATGAGCGGGTGTTGAATCTGCCACGACTGAAGACCGATCTATAGCGTCTAACCTCCGCGTCGTAGCTCGAGGAGGCCTGAAGAGGGACGTGGAAGGTGACAATGAGAGCTCCGCGGTGGTCCCTAGTTAGGCTTACCACCTCCGGCTACTCCGGTGAGTTGATTGAAAGATTCATTGATGTTCAACTTAACTCAAGGGGAGTCCGGTCTCTGCCAAACAACTGCTCTGGGACATGGGTGTTGGACAAGCGGCAGTGGTGTCGGAACAAGGCGACAGGGCGGCATGCAACTTGTTCAGTCTCTAGGCGTAAGTATGCCTAGAGCTGTGAAGAGATAGTGATGTCGATTAACTTGCAAAACAATGTGAGAGCGCACAAACGTAATATCCATATGCTCCGCATTGTTCCTCTCTGTCCCACTGAACCACATGATCATACAGGAAATGAAGAAGTCCACGTGTAAAAAAATGTGTGCGCCGTGAGAAAAATCTAAGAACATAAAGAAACGGTCGATAGTGAGTAAGTGTATACGAGTACATGAGCACAAAGCAATACTACAAAATTTTAATGTCTATTTTATTATACTTCCAGCATAAATTGCTAAAATTTTCCCAAAAGTTGAAATGGAATTTGCATTTACCAAAATCTGAATATATTCATTCAGACGTTCACCAATGATCCCTGCTAAACCCTTGTTCAGCTCTAAAACGCCATTTTTGTTCCCGTCTCACCACAATTTCTGGAATTTCTTCGTCAAGGATCCTCAGTCTTCCATGGGTACGAAGCCCATTTCCACAAAATACTCATCTTCAACGCCAAAATATGCGCAGGAAATAGCAGACGCCGAGGGCAGCATTAGCCTACAAGAATGGCAAGGTTGGGGCCCCATTTCGCCAGTACCCTCGACGGTTAATCAAGTTATTCACGACTTGAAGCTTCTGGAGAATGAAGTGGGCGCTTGCATGACGTTTGATGGCAACCACGGCAAACTCTCGGTTGAAATTACAAACACTCAGTTCATATATATATGTATATATGTGGATGCTGTGTAGAATTGCTTGTTTTGAGAACTTAATTTGAGTTTATGTGGTGTGTAGGCAATAGTTGGATTTAGGTGGTGTTATATATGGTTATGGTGAGATGTGTAAACTATAACTGGTGTTTTCTGTTGTTTATTTTACTGCAATTCTTAGATACGCTCGCCTTTGTAGTGTCTTTGGCTATGTTCTACTGTAGTTTTCCGGTTCTCATTCTGGTACCTCCCTTTCGAATTTTCATCACCAGAATTTAGTGCCCAAATATGGCATTTGTGTTTTAATGTCAAACTATAGGTACTGAATTGAAACAGAATGGTACTGAGTATTGGTGTGGCGATTTCATGAGTTCTTTTGTCTGCAACGATGTTTTTCGTTAATTGTTAATTTTTCAAGTCGAGTTAATTACTAAAGTAGGTATCTCGAAATCCTTGTTTGCTGTTCGGGATGATTGGATTATTTATGCTGTTATTGGTTCTTGTTTCACAGTTACATGGTGACATAACAGTGTGTTAGATAATTGGAGTTTAGTTGACTACTTCTCGGGACAGGTTCTCTTCAGTAAGACTATAGTTCATGTGCTAGCTTCACATTGTTGTTTTGGATAACAGGGAGGTTTCAAGGTGCATGAGGATAAGAAACATAGAGCAAAATATGCGAGTTTAGGTACTTCTGAAGAAAAAATCCAATTTTTTTCAGCTCGCCAAATAGCTTGCCGGTTACTTGGAAGTAGGGGTTATCTATGCCAGAAGGTATATAGTTGGTTGCCTTTTTAACTTTTCATTAAGTATTTATGTTTATACAAGTAATCGGTTATTGCTTCTTCTAAAATATTATTCACCTCACTTGACTTGCTATTTCTTTTCAATTTGATTGGGTAACATTCAGTTTTTTCAAAACTTTCGCATACTTGCTTTCCAAAATCTTCCTGCAGTGCTGGCTTGCATTGGAAGATTGCATGTGTTCTAAAGTTACAAAGTGTTCCCTTTGGCATAGAGTGCATATTTGGTTGTATATGCACCCCAAGGTTTGAGTTTCTATAATCTTACTCCTTTAACATTTTATTTTTTATCAGTTTAAAGAAGAAATGGAGCTATGTTCTGTTCTCTCTCGTTCGAATGGCGTGAAAATTAGCTTTTGAGAGTATTTGGAGAATATTTGTTTTTCACAAGAAAAGATTAAAAACAAAAGTATCTATGTGTTTACAGTTTACTTGATTTGAAATATAAAATATCATTCTTTTAAATTGGGCTGTGAAGTTTAACAACAATTCGGGGGGAGAGCGATCCAATTCTCTCTGGGAGAGCGATCCAATCTCTCTGGGAGAGCGTTTCTTTGTTCGATTCTTGGTGTTCATTTCTTCATCTGATTTCCTTGTCCCTTTGATTCGTTCGCATTCTGTATCAATTCTTGCTATTTTTCTCAATCTGTAAACCCTAATTCCGATGGGATCCCATTCGGACATTGGGCAAGATATAGAGCTCCTGCAAAAAATGGAGAGTTTTTCTTTATCCTCAAAAGAAGACTTAGTCACGGACATCAGGCAAGAGGATATTAAACTCAGCGATGAAGAATGTCAACGATGCCTCTTCGGGAAAGTCGTTGGCGACCGGAAAGCGAGTTGGATTGGAGTAAAATGTGCAATGTCCTTTATTTGGAAGCTTAGACAGCCTATGGAGGTCAAGGAACTGGGGCATAACTTCTTTCAATTTATCTTCCAAAGTAAAGAGGATATGGCCAGGGTTGCTATGGGCATAAATTGGAGTATTGATAACCAGTTTCTTGTTTTATCCCCATGGCGAGCGGGTCTTTCTAGCAACCATCCTGTGTTCCAAGAACTCAAATTATGGGTACAAGTATTAAATCTCCCTCTTAATTGGCTGAGTACAGAAGTAGGATTGAAGCTAGGCCGGGTGTTCAAGGAGGTTATTAATGTGGTGGTCGTTGGTGCTGGCAGTCACGGGGGTAAAGTGCTCCGCCTACTAGTTTCTATTGATTTAAACGAGCCTCTCATCTGTTGTTCTAAAATCAGATTGGGAGAACAGATTGTCTGTGTTAGTTTCAAATATGAGAAACTTACTAATTTTTGCCATTACTGCGGGTTTATCGGGCATTTAGAAAGGAGCTGCTCTAAACGTATGGATGACATTAAATCAAAAAGTTTAAGGGAGGGCCAGTATGGGGATTGGCTGAGAGCTCCTGATGGACAGCATTGGGCAGGTATGAATGCTACTGACTCTAAAGATTCTCCTTCTGATTCTCAACAACCTGAGTCACAGTCTCCATTAAAACCATCAACCAGCCAAGGGGAGGACAACAACCAGTTAGTTATGATTCACAGTGACTCAGCTAAGCAGCATCTTCACACTGTTAATTCTGCTAACTCTATTGAGGAAGAGGAGGATATTTCTCAAACTCCTGAGGCTATGATGATTATGCAATCCCCAAATCCTGCTATGACTTCTTCTTCTAGCAAGGCTCCTAATCCACCTGAACAAGAGCCTGCTAAGGCCATTGTATTGAACACCATTCAAACCATCCAACATCAATTCAATTCAAAGCAGGATAACATTATGATGCCTCAAAGAGAGCTAGCCAGAACGTGGAAAAGAGCTATTTCCAAAGATGGTAGACTTCAGAGACAAAGCTCATGCCTCATGATAAAGGACTCTGCTGCTGCAGGGAAGAGACAAAGGTCTGAGGAGGAGAATAACAGCAGCAGGGCAGCAGGGACAAAGGTAAATCAATTGAGGTGGTTGATAATAAGAAACTGAAATCTTCCTCTCAAATCAAATCTTCTTCAAAGGTGGGGGTGGCCAGCCTGGATTGGCACCCAAATGACCAATGTTAGCTGCGGTGTGGAATTGTAGAGGGCTGGGTGGGCCCTCTACAGTTTTCCAAATCAAAGAGTCTTGTAGAACTCACCACCCAGTGTTTTTATTTTTGTCAGAAACAAAAAAACAAAAGTCTTTTGTGCAGTCTGTAAGTAGGAATTTGGGTTATGATGATAGATGTGCTATTGTGGATCCTATTGGTTCCAGTGGAGGACTTGTTCTGTTCTGGTCTTTAGATGTGGAGGTATTGCAGCTGATTTGCAGGGATTTTTTCATTGCCATTGAATTTAAGTTACAGAATGAGAGGAAGACTTGGGGTATCTTTGTTTATATGAACTCAGAAAGAGGGTTAAGAGAATCTCAAAGACAAATTCTTCTTCAGGAAAAGACTCAGTGGGGAGATGAGTGGTTTGCTATGGGGGACTGGAATGATATATGCTCCCCTGCAGAAAAGAGAGGTGGCAGGAAGAGAAATTCCTGTAGCTTTCTTGAGTTCAACAACTTTATCTCTAGTATGGAAATGGAAGAAGTGACTATGGCTGGCTATCAATTCACATGGGCTAATAATAGGGAAGGGGAGGGTTTGGTGGAAGAAAAGCTTGACAAAGGTTTTGCTTCTTCAGCTTGGCTACAACTCAACCAAAATGCCTCTATTCTGAATGTTCTAAGAAGTGCATCTGACCATTCCATGATTCTCCTTGACTGTGGCAAGTTCAAACCAAAAAGCAAGAGGAGATTTAAATTTGACAACAGATGGTTAAAGATGGAGGGCATCTCTGAAGTCATCAACCAAGCATGGGCAATTCCCCAAACTGGCACTCCTCTATTCATTCTGAAAGAAAAAGTGAAGGCTGCCAGAATAGCTTTACTCAAGTGGAGTTCTCAATCTCACTCTCTCAACAAAGCCAAAATCGAAGATATCTCAGTTAAATTGGAGAATTTGAGGGAAGAAGGAATGGCTGACCACTGGGAGGAATGGGAGAGTCTCACATTTGAATTAGAGGAAGCTCACAGACATGAGGAGCAATTTTGGAAACAGAGGGCTAATATTCAGTGGTGGAAGGAGGGAAATGCCAATACTAAATTCTTCCATGCCTATGTTAGACTCAGGAGAAAGCAAAATTCCATATCAAGATTGATTTCTGGGAATAACAAGCCTGTCACTGATCTTGATGAAATCCAGAGGCACATTTCGGACTACTTTGCTTCTTTATTCAAATCTGAGGGCTCCTGGGGGGGTGATGCCTTGATTCAGCTGATTCCTAAATCCATCAATGATGATATGAACCAGCTATTATTGAAACCTGTGGGTGATGAGGAAATTAAAAATGCTCTGTTTAGCCTCCCTGCTGAAAAATCACCTGGTGAAGAAGGTACGAATGCCTCCTTCTATCAACACTTTTGGAAAATCATAAAACCTGACTTCATCCCAGCCATACAAAGCTTTTTTGACTCTGGTTCCCTTTTGAAATACTGGAACCATACTCTTGTTACCCTAATCCCTAAATGCAAAAATCTAGAATTCCTTAGTCAATATAGACCAATCAGTCTCTGTACTGTTGTCTACAAAACCATCTCAAAAATTTTGGCTCTCAGACCCAAATCTTGCCTTGATAGTTGCATTAGT
This sequence comes from Striga hermonthica, assembly GCA_902706635.1. Lineage (NCBI taxonomy): Eukaryota > Viridiplantae > Streptophyta > Magnoliopsida > Lamiales > Orobanchaceae > Striga > Striga hermonthica. The sequence continues at coordinate 6,441,425 of CACSLK010003174.1, forward strand.
CCCTGTCAGTCTGCTTTCTTGCAAGGTAGGCAACTCTTGGACAATGTTATCATTGCCCATAAGCCTACCATTTTCTCAGCAGGCACAGATCCGGGAAAAACTTCTTTATGGCTCTCAAACTTGACCTTATGAAGGCATTTGACCGGGTTGAATGTGGTAGCTTGCACAAAATAATGGTGAAAATGGGTTTTAACCTGCAGTTTATCAATCTTATTATCACCTGCCTTTCTTCTGCTACCTTTTCCTTCAATATCAATGGATCTACTGGTGGGTTTGTTAGTCCCTCGAGAGGAATTCGACAAGGAGACCCGCTTTCTCCTTTTTTGTTTCTTATTATTGCTGAAATGCTCTCTGCTATGATCAAGTAAGCTGTGGATAATGGTTCTCTGTCTGGTATTAGAATCTCAAGAGAAGGCCCTATTTTTTCTCATCTATTGTTTGCAGACGATGCCTTATTCTTTTGCAGAGCTGGAGTAGATCAATCCCAGGTGCTCACTTCTATTCTGGACAGATATTGTTTATTTAGTGGTCAAAAAGTCCACTGGGGAAATCTACTATTATGTTCAGTAAGAACACTCCTCTGTCTTTGCAACACAACATCTGCAACAGCTTGCAAGGTATTAAACCTCACAATTCTTGTAGATATCTTGGACTTCCACTGGGCATTGGAAAGTCCAAGAGGGAGGCTTTTGAATATGTCTTGTAGGCAGTCAGAGCTAAATTATCTAGCTGGAAGAATAAATTGTTAACTGCTGCTGCAGACAAAGAAGTGCTTATAAAAGTTGTTTTGAGTGCACTTCCAATATTCACAATGGCTTGCTTTAAAATCCCTATTTCTGTAGCCAAGGAGATCTCAAGGCTTTGTGCACTTTTCTGGTGGAGTAAAGGAGATCAGCAAGATAAGGGACTGCACTGGAAATCTTGGGATTCCTTATCAATTCCCAAGAGTGATGGTGGTTTGGGTTTTATGGATGTGCAGCTATTTAACAAGGCTTTGATATGTAAACAGCTTTGGAGAATTTCCTCCCAACCTGACCTGCTTGTGAGTCAAATCTTAAAAGGTAGATATTTTCCCTCTTCCTCCATCTTTGAGGCACACAAGTCTCAGCACAGCTCTTGGTTATGGAATTCCTGGTTATCTGTCCTTCTTGAGTTTGCTAGGGGTTTCAAAATTGTTGTGAGAAATGGAGCAAATACAAAGATAGATGAAGCCAATTGGGTGCCAAATCTGGGAAAGCTGAGACCTGAGTTGCTGCCTATTGCAAGAGGTCATATAATCTGGGTGAAAGAGCTCCTTGATAACAATGGGACTGAATGGAATGAATGGCTGGTAAAACAGTTATTTGGGGCAGAAGATAGCAAAGCCATCTTGAAGATTAACACACTGAATCCAGACAGACCTGACAGGTTAGTGTGGAGCCTTCACAGCAAAGGTAAGTTCACAGTATCTTCTATCTACTCTGATCTGGTTCTTAGAAAGGTTCAAAGACTTGACATACCTGAGGGGAGTTCAAACTCCAAGGCTATCAAATCCATGAGATCCAGAACCTGGAAACTGAAAGTTCATTCAAAAATCAAGCATCTGTTATGGAAATGCTGCTCAAAGGCTCTGGCTGTTAAAACTGCTCTTGCTCTGAAAGGTTTGGACATCGATGTTATTTGTCAATCATGTGGAGAGGAGCCTGAGTCAGTTGAACACGTTTTCTTTCATTGCTCTAAAGCCAGAAGACTTTGGGAAGTTGGCCCTGTGTGCTGGAATGATCTTCAAGACCCAAGCATCACCTTCATATCTTGGTGGAGACATATCAGCCTATGTGCGAATAATGATGTTTCCGAAGCTAGAATCCAAGTCACTACTTATATGTTGTGGTGGCTTTGGCGTTCGAGAAATCTCTGGCTTTTTGAGGGAACAAACCTGCCAACTCCTATTGTTCTTAATAATGCAGTAAGAGAATGGCAGGCTTTTAGCTCTTTGTAATTAGTCTGGTTTTTCTTTTTTTAGTGCAGGGGATCTAGAGCTAGGCTTTTTGCAGTGGTTCTATTTCTTTCTGTTTTGTTTTTTTCTTGCTTAGTTGTTGCTGCTGTGTTTTGGTCCAGTGATGGGCGTCTAGGCCTCTTGCATGCGTGTCCTCCTAGTTTTTATTTCGATTTTATTTGGCTTTGTATTCAAATCTGGTTCGCTTTGAGTTATATATTCATCTCTATCGTTTTGAACAAAAAAAAATTGGGCTGTGGGCCTTCTGAAATGTGATCCAGCTTTCGAGATTGGTTTGAAGTAGGGTGAAAATAAGGCCATAATGTGGAATGATTTCAGAAACATATCCTAAAAAAACCTGATACAAGTTTGCTCGTTTTTTAAAAATGCAAATGATTTTGAAAGATAACTATGAAGGCGGTTGAACCCTCTTTTTTGTTTTTCCTACTTTTCGTTATATGGAAATTCAAATCGCATCCTCACATGGCATTTTCCGTTTTTGGCAGGACTTCTTAAGACAGAACAATACTGGGAAGTTATTGTGGCAAGTATTTGGTGTCAAAGCTGCAAGTTTGTGTCTCTTTGGCATAACTGAGGATGAGGAAATAATGTGGAATGAATTGAGTCGTGCAGGTAACAAAATCTACACTGGGCACTGTTCTAAATGTTTTACCCAGCATCTGAGTCTATTCTGGGGCTTTACATTTTCTATGAGCGGAGTGCATAATTTGGATGAAGATTTTGACTGCCCCAAAATTTGTGTGTTGCTTTATGAATACCACCTTCCCCTCCTTATCTTGACTGTCATTATTAATCTATGTACACCATGGTTCTTCAGTATTCTTTATCAGAAAAATTTTTATTTATCGGCACATTTGGAAAGATAATTTTCTCTATTTTACTCTCTATAAGTGGCTCTGACTTAACTAACATCGATTTTCAGGTAGAAACATGGTTTGGTGCCTCTACCCAAGTAAAAATGCTTTTACTGAATCTGTCAAGGATGGTGTTGGCTGTTCCATGAATCTAGAAAGCCAAGGAGTACTGGTAACATTCTATTGATCTAAATAATATAGGCACTAGCGAGATCTTTATCATGTATAGCTAATGCAATTTTTATTGTCAAACTAGCAATGTTACCCATGCCAATGCACAGGAAATCGTTCAAAAATTGTCAAAAGACAATGCATAAGTCGTATAAATAAAACTTACAATATTATTTAACATTTCTTGTCCCCAACATGTCTGCAAACAAATTAATAATTTCAATCACTTTCTGTTTATAAAACACATACCTATATAAAAAGTCATTGTTTTGTTGTTTACGAATAAATTAATATTTAGTCACTTTCTATTTATGAAGCATATACCTATTTAAAAAGTTTTTCTTTTCATAAAATATGTAATCTTAAATTTTAAATAAATATTTCATATCTGAAATCATCTTATTTGCGAAGTATTTATTAAAATTTTTCTTACTGCTATTATAATTTAAACTAAGCACTTTATGTATTGTTTTGAACATATTTTATTTAAACTTATAATCATCACTGAAGACACCAATATAATATTTTTAAGTACTAAAAAATAACCTATCCCAAAATAAAAAATAAAAAAAGACAGGCCCATACGAAACTCAGTAAATGAGGAATGGTTCTTTATTCAATCGGTGGTGCTCACAAATTTTAGCGTCAAGTGATTGTCCAAAACTTTGTTGTTTTATACATCTTGAATTCTAACACATAAGAGGGTTTTAGTTCCTCCTTTTACAAACTTACATCATATGGAGTACATCAATTTCCCTTATTTTTCCAGCCTAACATCCAATCAAATTTCTAGAAATGAACACAAAATATATTTTCAATTTTAGAATCTTATCCCTTCAATTTCCTATTGCAATTGTTTTCATGGTTTTAATTCGTAGGTCATATTCATGAACATAGAACAAACACCATTTTAACTTGTAAAATAAAAATGACACTTAGTAAACTTAACATGAGAAACTGCTTAAAAGTTTATTTGTAATATCACATATGAATATTCTTCATAACAAAGTGGTATAAAAGTTTAAGATTTAAACCCATAGTTTTGAAACCCATACATAACTGCCATTTTCTTTGCCTGTAATTATTATTATGTACTGTACTGTTCTCGCTTATTTTGCCAATTTGTCAGATTCATACTATAACAGATTTATCATTGATTTAAAAAATTAAAATTTCTTATTATATAGGTTTATCATTAACTTGAAAATTAAAATTTCTAATTATTTTGTATGTTTAGGAAGAAGAGGAACGGTATCACAAACTCTTTTTCATGTACACATAAATTTGAATTTTATATTATTGATATATAAATTCTTTATTGAAATTTATATAGAGTAAAAGCCATTACTTAAAAACTGTAAACTTAAAATGTAAACTTAAGGATTGAGTTACAGTATCATCCCTTATGTAGATCATACATTTGACAAGTATTCAACAATTCCTATTTTTGGCATCTAAAAATTATATCTTTTTTACATATATATTATGATATAATATGATCATATGACTGTTGTTATGTCCTATTTTCTTTAAATGATTTTTTTTTAATTATATTTCTTTTAGTTGTAGTACTGTTTTTTTATCGTATGACCAGGAAATTGACAAAGATCAACCTAGTTGCAGATCATCATATTAAAGACGACTTGGGAAAAACTAAAATGCATAATTATTTAATTGTGTTTTATGCACTGCTTATTTATGGTTTGTATATATTTTATTATAGTTAATGTTGATGGATAGTTAGAGCTGACTTTCATAATTCCTATGCACAAAATACATATGGCAAGTTTTAAACCAAGGTTTTAAATAGCGGGCTAAAACGTTTATGACACTGTAGCTATAGCGGAGCTATAGCGGAGATTTAGCGGGATTTAGCGGCTAAATTGCACATGAATACAAATAGCGGCACGCTGCCAAAAAAAGCTATTTCTCAAATAGCGGCAACTTTAGCGAGCTATTTATTTCCTTGTTTTAAACAATTAACCGCTTAATTGAGTGGAAGCAAAAGATTACAAAAGTTGACGGTTGGCTTAAAATGCATGACTGAGACGAATATGAAAGGATAAAAAAATGGTTGTCCATGTGTCTTGCAACTAAAGTTCTTTCTATAAATGGAAAGTATATTGGGGACCTACCATTAAAATTTACCAAACATGGTAAGAGTTGCCTACTTATATAGCCAGCACAGATGAGTTTTACTTGTAATGTACAACCTACCTTCAATATGGCTATTTTCTTTCATTTCTTCGAAGAAATTTTGCAATGTCAGAGTCCTGAACAATATAGCTTAACCCATTTCTGAAAGTGATATGTTTTTTTCAGTCAAATGGTTGAAATGTGAACAGAACTAGTTAGCCAGTCGATTTTGATTGATTAATTTTATTATGCCTTTGCCTTCCAGGGTTTTTAAGTCTATCATCTTCTGATGTATCTTAATCCTAAACCATCACCTCTTCTGCTTATGATTGTGTGCTTTTGTTTGCGTTTATCAATCACGTTTTCCCTAAAATTTCCCTTCGTTGGGAAAGTGAATTATGACGGTTCCCCTTTAATACCCTCAATGCGTAGTGGAGTGCCGTTCAAGCAGCATTATAATATTCATGACTTGGTGGCTAGGAAAAATTGTTAGTGAACCAAAAGAGATATCAACTAGCTTTGGTGCAGCCTTGTGGCCGTCCTTAAGATCTTGCAAGCTCACTTTTTGGGTCAAATTCCCATGAGATATGATAGCAACTTTTACTTTTAGATGAGATACAAAGATAAAGACATCAGCTTTGTTATCTGCCAAAGATTCACATATCTTTAGTGTTTGTGTGTATTCCATTCTATACCTGTAATTTCTGCAGCCCATGTTCTTGGTCATGCTTTAAATTTGTGCTTGTGATATTATGCAGGCAAATGAAGATAACACCATGCACTTTATTTTAATCGATGGCACCTGGAGCAACTCAAGTGCAATGTTTAGGCGCTTACAGGTTTAAAAGCACAAATTATTAGTTACTTTTCGTCATTGCCTTGCACACATTACACATGCGCATAAAGAACTTAACTGTCATAGTTAACTGGATGACAAGTTTTTTCTGTTTGTGTTGGTCCTTGTGTCAAAGTAAGCCATGGTAAGAAAATTAACCGTCAGGGAATGACCTACTCATGTTATCATTTTACATTCTTATGCCTAACGTCTAAAATGGGCTCATCCAGAGTTGAAATTTTCAGTAAACTGATTTTCCATACAGGATCGAGCTGAACTAGAATGGAATAAGGAACTTCGTTGCATAACTTTGAACATGGGTGTATCTTTGATGCATAAACTAAGGTACGTAAGTCAAACATCAGCCGATCACCTCATTAAGCTTGTTTACCCAGAGATCTTGTTTCTGTTTGTTCTGTTTCAGACTGTTTTTTATTGTTCCAGTGCTTTTTTCT
>CACSLK010003174.1:6447899-6459913 GCA_902706635.1 Striga hermonthica
AAAAAAAAAAAAATAAATAAATAAATAAATAAAATAACCGTATTTAAGAGTTGACAAATTCTATCTACATGTGATTTTGGAATTTGCGGTCAGGCCCCAACCTTCATGGGATAGAACGTGTACAGCAGCTGCAGCTGCAGGTCTCCTTTATGAGCTCCAGCTAATCCGAGAGCTGAGTAACTTTGGCTTGGAGGTGTCAGCTAATTCTGTCGAGCATGCACTGGAGGTGTTATTACAAGCTCTAACTACAAGAAGGCTCCGCATGGGCAGGTCAATTACTCGTAGGGAAAGACACAAGACTGATATTTGCTAACCTAAATTTTCTGCTTAGTGAGGAATTATAATATTTTTTTTCAGCTTCTGCTGGCTTCAAGTATAGCTTCCAGATGAAATATGATGTTTGCTGATTATCCCTTTGCCCCTTGTCCTTTTCTTTCTTCAACCAACTGATTAAACATTAGAGAGAAACCAGGGAGAGCAGTTTATCTCTTCAGTGAAAGTGTTACAGACATCCTAGGCATTTTGCAATGGCTTAGTAAGGGAATTAGTTTATAGTATTGAATGTGGATAATTCATTTTATATATAAGAATATTCATATATAATCATACACAAGTATATCTTATTGTATGAATGACCAAAAGAAACACTTTCTAGCACAGTATTTCAACCCAGACCGGCCCGGAGGATCGACCCGGAGCCAGGACTGGTCTAGGTGAATGCTTCGAAAATGCGTCTGTTACTTTCATATATTAAACTAAATTTATATAGGTTGACTTATTATTAAAGAAAATATGTAAAAATTACATTAATATTTATAAAAAATAAAATTTAAATTATACCTACTTGTAGTAAATCGTGCAATCAGATTAATAGCACGACTTTTTAAATTAATAAAATGGTATCATTTCTGAAAATTATTTTGTGATAATTACCGCACGATTCTTCATGTTAATTATGAAATCACTTCAATTTATCATTCTTTTGCAAGCATGTCTTCAAAAAATGTCTATTAAATATATTTTATTTTTACAAAATATTATTTAAATATGCACGGTAAGATTGCATATATAATTACTAAATAAAATTTAAAATCAATTAAGGAAATTTTGTTATGATATTTATCACAATGGTACAATTGAATCTTACTTATTGACATTAAAACAAATCACGACAATTTCTATTCATTTGGTGGCTAACGATATACCATAATTTTTTTTATCGTATCTTAAAAAAATTATTTGATCGAGATGATTAGTTCGGAAAACTTTGATTTATCAATAATTCAATCTTTTCAGTTTTTTGAAAAATTACAAACCTAATTTTTCAAAATATCTAAAGAAATTAAACTATTTATCTTTAATCACAAACCAATCTTCATTCTTAACAACAAATCATACGTTCTCTTGTTTTGTTGGTTATCCAGTTATATGTAAACCGAAATATGCGTGAGAACATTGCAAAATATAAGTACAAAATAATTAGAACTCAGTTGCAAAAATCTTATTGATATAACTATCACAATACTATTGTAGAATTCATAGCTCAACATTAAAAACAAATCCCTGCGATTTTTTATTCATTTTGTAACGAGTCATATACCAAGAATTATCCATTCAAGGAGTTCATAAACATCATTTGGTTTTATAATAACTGAACCAAACTAGTTTTTTAAAATTCATATCTCAATTCCCAATATCATAACAAATCTCATATAATCAATAGATTAGAAATAGAAATTTAAATATTTATAATATTATAATAAATTATAAGAAAAATTAAAATAATATTGATGTTTTTAAAAATTAATATATTTTTTTCTAACTTCAAAATAATATATAATACGATATTTCTCGATGAAGTGTTGGTTATAATATTTACCACAAATTTTTTACTTTAGCTTCACTTATTTAAAAATCGAAATAATATATTGCAACAAGATAGAGTAAGGGAAGATAGAGGGTTATGGATATAGGATCGAATGCAAACAAGCATGAGATAAAATCAAGATCCATGTTGAACAACTATTTCATTCATACGCAAAAACTGAGATCTGCTTGTTACAATAATACCAATATGTATGGCCTAGAGATGCCCTAGAAATCTAGAGTATGGATAAGGTAAAACGAGTGGCTCACAGCCTACATGAGCTGGCTAGAAAGAAGACAAAGAACTAATAGTGAAAAACCTAAGAAAAAGTTATAAAGGAAGCTGCATGATCACATGCATACATGCATGACCAACTAATGAGAAAACTATGAAAAAAAAGGTATTAAAAAGTTGAATGGTTTTATATTCTAACATCCCCCGCAATTCGAGTGAGGATAAAGGAGCCAATGAAGTTTGTTGCGCATCGAACGAAAAATTGGCCTGTGAGAGGTTTAGTGAAAATCGGCAGCTTGATCATGAGCAGGGACATGCAAGACTTAGATTTGTTTCGATTGAACCTTCTCTCATATGAAATGACGATCGACCTCAATATGCTTGGTTCTTCCTTGAATTACCGAGTTGACAGACATGAACACTGTACTAAGGTTGTCAACCCAAATGTAAGAGATTATAGGTTGAGGGATATGAAGTTCTTTAAGGATAGTTGATAGCCATAAAACCTCGGTCATGGCACGACCAAGGCTCTTGTACTCAGCCTCAATGCTGCTCTTTGAAACCGTATTGTGCTTCTTGGAACTCCAAGAAATCAGGATGTTGCCAACATAAACACAATGTCCAAAGGTGGATTTTCTATCATCTGGGCCAGAGGCCCAATCTGAATCAAAAAAGGCTTGAATGTTGAGATGTGTGGACCTATAGAACCTTAAGCCAAAGTCAATACTGCCAACCAAATATCTTAGCAAACGTTTGACAACTTTCCAGTGAGAATCAAAGGGGTATTGCACGAACTAACTTACTTTATTGACTGAATGTGATGTCTGGTCTGGTAAATAAGAGATATTGAAGGTTTCCAATAATTTGTCTGTAAAGAAGACCATTGGGAAATGGAGCACCATTGTGTTTGGACAATGTTAGTGAAGAGAGAATTAGGCTGCACAAGGCCTTGGCTTGATCCATGCCGGTTTGATGCAAGAACTGTTTGATGTAGTTGCTTTGAGTGAGTACTAGGCCATCTGTAGTGTGATGAAATTCAATGTCAAGGAAGCGATGAAGAGGACCCAAATCCTTTAGTGAAAAATAGGATGATAGTTTGAGGATGACATCATCAATATAAGGCAGTGATTTACCTGTGATTATTATATCATCCACATACACTACAATGTAAACAATGAATTGAGGTGTGGATAATACAAAGAGTGAAGAATCTGCAAGAGAGCCTTTGAAGCCAATAGGGAGCAGTACATATTTTAAAGTATCAAACCAAGCCTTAGAAGCTTGCTTAAGGCCATAAATGGCTTTGTTGAGCTTCAAACCATAACCTGGGGTGAGAGGTGTGGCTGCTGAATAAACATAGTAATGTGAGGGTCCAATTTTCCATTTAGGAAGGCATTATCAAAATCAAGTTGCTTTATGTACCAACCCTTAGCAAGAGTAATTGTGAGCAACAGTTTGATAGTGGCAGGTTTTATAACAGAACTGAAGACTTTATGGTAATCTTGACCTGCAGTTTGTGTGTAGCCTTTGGCTATAAGCCTTGCCTTGTACCGAGAAATATTGCCATTGGCATGGTACTTATTCTTGAAAATCCACCTGCAACCAACTGGAATTTTCCATTGAGGAATAGGAGCAACTGACCAAGTGTTATTTTTTAAAAGAAAAGAGCATTGTACTCAGTTTGCATGACAGCCTTCCATTAAGGTGAAGCTAAAGCTTATGTGATAGTAGGGGGTTCAATAGAAGCAATAAAGGTGTAAATTTTTGGTTTAAAAATGCCATCTTGGACCTGGTCACCATTTGATGTTGATTGAGTGGTGGAGCCTATGGAGGGGTAAGACTGTGTGGGGGAGAAGGATTAGGTGTATGAATCTCACTAGTTGTATTAGAATTTTCCTTAGTAAGTAATAGTAGTTGTGTATGATGTGAGTGAGGTGAATGAGGGTGAGGTGATTGGGAATGAGAAGGTGTATGAGGATGATTATTCTGAGATTGTGATGAATGTGTTTCTGAATTGAGAGAGGGTGTGTGATGATGTGGTGAGGAAAAATGAATGTCAGGGGTAGTGGTGGGTGATTGTGTGTGAAAGGTTTGATTGTTAGGTATAAGTTGCTCATTTTCTAAAGATAAGGAGTTCATAGAAAAATGAAAAATATTTTCACTGAATATGACATTTCTAGAAACAAAAAATTTTTCCCATTTGAGAAGGATTTTGTAACCTTTATAATGAGGGCCATAGCCTAGAAAAACAGTAGACTGAGATCTTAAATCTAATTTATCTTTGTTGTATGGTCTCATATGAGGGAAACATTGACACCCAAAGGATCTGAAGTGAGAATATGAAGGTGACATGCCTGTGTGTTTTTGAAAAGGTGTGAAGTGATTAATGGTCTTGTGGAGAATTCTGTTAATAAGGTAGATGGCAGTAGAGAAGGCTTCTTCCCAATACTTCTTAATAGAAGATTGAGACAATAGGCTTAAGGCAACTTCAACAATTTGCCTATGTTTTCTTTCTACAAGGCCATTTTGTTGTGGTGTATAGGGACAAGATATTCTATGGTTAATGCCAAGGAATGAAAACTGAGTGGTGAGGGGTTTGAATTCAGTTCCACCATTACTCTGTACCATCTTGATCTTGTTATTATATTGTCTTTCAGTTAGATTTCTGAAGTGGTTAAAGGCTTTTGAAGTATCTAACGTTTGCTTAAGAAAATAGATCCAAGAATATTGGGAAAATCATCCACAAAAGCCATATAATATAAAGAGCCTGAAGTAGATTTCAATGGTGCTGCCCCCCAAAGGTCTATGTGAATGAGTTCAAGGGGATGCTGAGATGTACATGATGAATCAGAAAATGGCAATATGTGAGATTTTGCCTTAACACAGTCATTAGTCATTACAAAAGGACAAATAATTGTTCTGAATAAAAAGGGACAAGCTTCAAGAGCCTTCTTGGTTATATCTAACGAAGGGTGACCTAACCTTCTATGCCAAAGTAACAAAGGCTTAGCAGTACTAGCACATAAACTAAAGGTGATTTAGAGTTTAGGCTTGTATGGGATTTGTTTTGTGACATGGACTTCTTGTGGTCAGCAATATCAAGGTTGAAAGTGTATAGCCCCTCTTTAAGTTTCCCTGTGAGAAGAGCCTGACCTGCAGCTCGATCTTTAACAACACAAAATGTAGGATAAAAATCAAAATAAATTCCATTATCCTTAGCAAATTGAACAACACTTATAAGGTTTTTGGCTATTTTAGGAACATGTAGTAGGTTGTTGAGTTTGAATGTGTGTTTTCTGTGCGCGTAGTGTGAAGGAGAGACAAAACTCTTACCAACATGTGAGATATCAAGACTTGAACCATTTCCTACATGAAGTTTTTTGTTGCCATTGTATTATGAGGCTAGGCTCAAGTTTGAATTAGTGACATGATGAGAAGCTCCTGAATCAAGAAACCACTCATTCTCTCTGATAGGTTCTTTGCTTGCAATAAGAGCTGATGAATGGTTGTTTTTGTTTTCTGAGAATCCTTTGTCCTTGTGTATGTGTTGGCAACAAAATCAGGATTGAATCTATTGTAACACCTGTCTGCTGTGTGATTGGTGTAACCACATATCTGGCATTGAACTCGATTAGAGTTAGACCTACCTCCGCCCATATTACTTCTCCCTCCCCTACCTCTGTAGTTGGTGTTTTGACCTCTTACCCTTGCTGAGAAGGAATTTTGAAAACCTCTGGTAGGCCGCGACTGGGTTGTAAGGTAAGCTGAGGGGAGGTTCATGTCATTAGAGGTTGAAAAAAACCTCAAGTCTGCTCTCATGTGTCTTAAGGAGTGAGGTTACATCCATCAAAGTGAAAAGATCTGGTCCTGCATTTATGCTCACCACAACAACGTCATATTCTAGTCCTAGACCACTCAAGACATGCATTACTTGGTCCTCTTCAGATATCAAGTGACCTCCTACTGCCAAGGTATTACAACATCCCTTTACCTTGTTAACATATTCTCTGATATTCATGTTGCCCTTCTTAAGGTTTTGTAGCTGAATTCTATATTGCATGGTTCTGGCCTTAGATCTTGTGCAGAAGGTCGATTCAAGACAAAGGCAGATCTGACTCGAGGTGTTTAGACTAACCACTGAGATGAGAATAGACTCTGATAGTGAGGACAACAACCAAGATGCAAGAGTTGATCCTGCCTTTGCAAAGAGATAAGTCTGGATTTGTTTGCAGAAGCCCTTCTTCTTGTGCTGGAATGAATCTGGTGGGAGGCGGAGTGGTGCCATCGAGGAAACCCTCCAAGACAAAGCCTCTTGTTGTAGTAAATGCATGTTATTTCCAGATCAGGTAGTTATCATCATATAGCTTGAAGGATATGAGTTGATTCTGAAGTTGTATTGGTGGATTTCGATTTGCAGCCTCTGCCATGTTGATGGAAGGAAAGAAAAAGAAAGAAAGATCAAGATAATACAGAGTGAGCTAAGCCCACTATGATACCATGATAGATTTAGGATCAAAAGCAAACAAGCATGAGATAAAATCAAGAACATCAAGATCCATGTTGAACAACTGTTTAATTCATACGTAAGAACTGAGATCTGCTGGTTACAATAATGCCAATATATATGGCCAAGAGATGCCGAAATCTAGAGTATGTATAAAGTAAACGAGTGGCTCACAGCCTACATGAGCTGGCTAAAAAGAAGACAAAGAACTAATAGTAAAAAACCTAAGAAAAAGGTATAAAGGAAGCTGCATGATCACATGCATTACATGCATGACCAACTAACAAGAAAACTAATGAAAAAGAAAAGTATTAAACGGTCGAATAGTTTTATATTGTAACTGAGGGAGAGAAATATTATTTGACTATTATTTATTGATAAATTTAAATATGTTAAATTTTATTATTCTTAATCATAAACAGAATATGAAGTGACAACTATTTTATAACGAATCAAATAAACATATAAATTATATATTAAGTTAAATTATTATATATCATAAAATAAAATAAAATAAAAAATAATTATCAATATTCAAAACTATTTAGTGATATAATTTTTTCTTTCAAATCTTTATATTCTCATCGGTTTCGTCGTGCCGCAGCCACAGTGCTTCACTGCCGGTCGGCTCAGCCATCGACACCATCTCTATGCGTTATCTCCCTCGCTTTCCTCCTCTTTCGCTTCTTCTTTCATTTTAATTCTAATTTTTCCACTTACCGGCGAAGGCTTAGGCCGCAGTAAAGCCGTCGTTTGTTTGCCGCCTGTGAGCGGCAGCTCCGCCCATGAGATGCCTTGGCAACAAGCTAATCCCGACCAAACTTCATATCAGGTGGAGCCTGGCAGGCATACTTGGGGTGTTACATAAATTCGATTCGATTTTTAGCTATAATGCCTAATGATTTAGGGTTGAATTTTGAGTTTGTAAAAGATCACTTTCTGCACGCCCTTGTATCATATGACTATACTTGTGCTGGTTGCCCATAATTCCATTCATCTTCTGTTGTTCCTATTGCCATTTAACTAAGTGAGCTGTTGTGTTTTGAAGGTTGAATTGGCAGAGGGAGTTCCACCATTTGTGCATATCAGACAAAATGAGTTTTGGGGAATGAAGTGAGTTCTCTTTCTTTACATTTCCTGTTGTTTACAGTCTTCTGGGATCAATATACATTGACAGTTCGATGGCGTTTGATGCTGAACAGTTGGTCGGTAATATATCGGTACAATGTTTTGTCCTGTAGCATAGGCTTCATATGGCATAATGTTTGGGATGAATTGGAGCTTCGGATTCTATGACAAATGTTTTTTTTTTTTTGTCATTTTCCGACTATAAATTATAAATCGTTGAATTAAAAAAAAAAATTACTAGTTTCTGGTCGGTATCATATCTGTCCGACTTCTGTTTCATATACTAATAGTCAATATTTTGTTTCCTTTATGATGTGGGTGGAATTTCAGTTGGGCATTTTAATTCCTACCGGACATTGTTTTACTTTGGTTCATTACATGTTTGATTGAATAGCATTGTCATAGTAGCATTCTCAATTTTCTCTTCATCCTCTCAGACCCAAGAAGTTAAAGGATGAGGATATTGTTGTTTGTGAATGCAAGTATGATCCCTTTAGCCCTGAAAGTGCATGTGGGGAAAGCTGTCTGAATGTGCTAACCAATACAGAGTGCACACCAGGATACTGCCCTTGCGGTGAGCACTGCAGTAATCAGGTGAGATGAATTAGCATAGCCTGTTCCATTTTTTACTCTAGTAGAGGATTAATCCCTATGTCAGGGCAATTAAAGTAATTGGGCATACCCTACTCTAAAAAGTAAAAAGTGCTCTATTCCTGGGCTGGTCCGACAAATTTGGCAAGAGAAAAGGGTAGGAAGTGTCGGGGTAAACAATATTTGATCAATCACTTAGGAACATCCACCAACTCATGAACTTAGTAGTCATTCTGAAGCATATATAACTGGAAGGAAAGTTGTCAAAGAAGCTTGTTTCTTGGCAGCCTTCTCGTCCCTCAACCAACAGTGTTTTGAATGGATATAAAAAGAGTTTCTTTTGTTATACTAAATTGAGTTTTCTACCCCAGAAAAAAAAAAAAGATATTTTTTTTAGAATCAACCTGACCCATATAATTATGACTATCTGCTAGATGCAGAAGTGCATAGTAAATCGATATGAACATTCTCAGCTGTGGACCGAAATGCTTTCGCTTATCACTGCATAGTGATTGGCTTCAATTCAAGTCACTTTGGATGAGAAGTGGGATTGGAAAATCACCCATAACATGTTGCGTCTGTCTTCAGAGATGGTCAACTGGAAGAAGGAAAGTGAAAAACCACAAGATTCCATGTTATATACTAATATTCTATATATTGGTCCATAATGGTGCATCATATGTGCACAAGTCTAGGAGCAAACTAAATGCAAAAGCAAATCAAAATGCTAATCTACCGCAGCATGAGAATCCTCTAACTGATATGCCCTAATCTATAGCCCATATTTTACAAGAGCGACATAATTCTCCTTGATAAATTTGAATATTACGTTTCTTGCTTGGTTTATTCTTGTTCTTGCTTGCATATTATAGTCTGAAATTTGGATAAGTTTGATTTCAACTTCTTTGTCTTTGAAGAGAATAGAAAAAACAATCTCACTGGCTAGAACTTGGCCCTTATTAGCATTGCTGGTGTAACTTGCATTATTTGAGCAGTTTCTTTGTACTATATAAATTATTTCTGTTATGTGCGATGTTGAGATCTGAAGGATCTGATCCACTTTTTTTTTTTTATTATTATTTTTATTTTATTTTTTGTTTACAGAAATTTCAGAAATGTGAATATGCAGAGACTAAGTTGTTTAAAACCGAAGGGCGTGGTTGGGGTCTTGTAGCTAATCAGAAAATAAAGGTAGCCTCTTTGAACAAGCCTGCAGTGATAAATTTTCAATGAAGTTGTAGTAAATTGTTTAATTTCACGATCTTGTTAAAGCAACATTTTGAATTTGATTTATCTGTGATCAGGCTGGACAATTCATTATAGAATACTGTGGAGAAGTAATTTCATCGGAAGTAGCCAAGCAAAGATCCCAAACCTATGAAGCTCAAGGTAAAAAAATAGTTTGAAAAATGAAGATTTCATCTTGTCTTGGTTGGATGTGTTCATTCCTCCGTCTGTTAAGTGATGCAGGTCTTACGGATGCATATATTATATCTCTGAATGCAAATCATTTCATTGATGCGACAAAGAAAGGAAGCCTTGCGAGATTCATAAATCATTCATGGTAAGCCAAGCAGAACACAATACAGAAAGTTTAGTTATGCTGCAGCTCTTGATGACATGCTAAATTTGAGTCGTGGAGTATGCTGCATCACTTGTTTGTTGCTGAACCTGTGTGCAGTCAACCAAATTGTGAGACAAGAAAGTGGACAGTGTTGGGAGAGACGAGAGTTGGAATATTTGCTAAGGAAGATATTGCTTGTGGAACTGAACTGGCTTATGACTATAACTTCGAATGGTACGGAGGTGTCACTGTCCGGTGTCTCTGTGGGGCAGCTAATTGTTCTTTATTTCTTGGTGCAAAGTCTCATGGTTTCCAGGTATTAATCTTCGTTAAACAGTAATGTTCATGTTGAATAAAACGAACTATATGTTCATATTTCTGCATACGATTTGAAGTGACGACAGTTAACCATCAGAGGGCCTCGATATGATCTCTAAGTAAGTTTTGGGTGTATTGCAATAGAAAACTTTGTTATCATATTCAATTGTTAATGAACTTTTTGTGCTTGCTCTATTGAATGCGCTTCCTGGAATCTTAACAAATATAGTACATATTTTTGTGAGTTCTCTGACATTGCTTCGTTGCAATTCTTAAAGATAGAAACCTCCTATGCTTTAGCTTCTGTTGTGAGAGCAAGAAGAAGATGAACTTATTGAAAAGGTTCCTGAAATGTGTGGTGTACCATTTGTAGAGATGATCCTTTTTTTCCCCTTGGACTATTGAGTATCTTGTTCCCCTCAAGTAACTATGTGTTTTCCCTGAATGGGGAATCAAAAGCATAAATAAAAACATTGTTTTCTCTTGGAAACCCTCAAATTGCAATTAACTTCTTCAGGACGAGCTCAATTATTAAATGTTTTTTTTTTAAAAAAGAAAATTATAGTGTCATGCCTCTTTTAATAAGAATGCATCAGCCTAACTTTCATATGTGCATCTTGCTAGCTCTCTTCTTTCAGCTGCTTATAGATAGAGCTAGTAGTAGTGTTGCAGTGCTGCTTCAACTGCCTCTGCTTATACTGCTACTTCTCTTTATTTTGGACTTCGGGCATTCTGTCTTTGCTTCAAAACTGTTATGATGTGATTTTATTAAATACCATAACTCTAAGTTGTCTTTTGACGTTCTGCAGGAATATTACCATGTTTGGGAAGATGGAGATGATAGGTAAATTTCTTGCTTGCCTTGCTGTTTGGAAATGATAATTATGGTTTCTCAGGTTTTTCTGAAACTGCATTTGTTTTAGTAAGGATCAATTTTTATTTAGAGCAGTTTGTGTTCAACTTACTTGAAGTGGAGCCGTCTGAGAAGAACAGAAATTAACAGGAAGATGGGATGGTTTGGGGTTGCAAACTCTTTGTTTTGATTTTCTTTTTTCTTCTTAGTTTGACCTTTCTTTTCTTTCTGTTTATACTCATTTGTTGGGGTGGGGGTGGGGGGTGCTCGATTTTTAAAGCGTGTACTCATTAATGTGAACTTAATCAGTTTTAAGGTAGAGCTTAAATACACTTTTCTAACCAAATGGATACTTATTGGTTGTGTCAGTTCTATTTGACCTTTTTTTCCCAGCAAGACCTGGATTATTACATTTTCACGTGGTATTTGTATTGCAGATACACAGTTGAAAATATCCCACTCTATGATTCTGCTGAGGATGAACCTTTTCCAAGGCCTGATTTCACGATGATCACTGTCAAACACGAATCAACGGTGAATGACCCCTCTTTAATGGAAAATGGTGGTGGATCACTAGTCAAGTTTGAGGCTGCTTCTGTCACGCAATCTAATTACTCAGTTAGTCCGCCTATGTCAGCAAAACCAGTGGCTGCCGAGAGGAACAAAGCTACAGACCTTAGTGTGGGGGACAAAGGACAGGTGTTTTCTCAAACAAATTCAATGATATCTCGTATCCGAAGTAATAGTGCCTGCCGGAATTATAACATTGGACCAAACACTTCCTCTAAGAAAAGATCCCAGAAAAAATTGAAGCCAAGAACGAAGACATTTGGCAGGAAACAAGTCAGTTACAAACCTGTTGTTGAACTTTTTGCATCAAAGAAAGCACGAGAAGAAATAATGAGATATGAGGTGCACATTTTAATAGACTGATTTCTACGTATTTCATGCTGGC
>CACSLK010003174.1:6472073-6483602 GCA_902706635.1 Striga hermonthica
AAGTGCCGACCTCGTACGAGAGGCCGGCCTCGTGATCGCTTAATAAAGTCGAAATTAAACCGAACCATCTTTTCATTTTCAGTCTTTTGCTTTCGACATTCTTTATCTTAACCGTTGACCGAAAACGCTCGTCAACAAGTTCGATACATGTTGATTTATCATCATAACTTTTAACAATATATAGTATGAATATTTTATTTTTTCTTTTTGAGTTAATAATTTCATGGATAGTCAGTAGATGATTTGTTGGTTCGATATCATAGTTTATATCAATAACATTACAAATATTTTATATTTCTATGTAATCTTATAATTTTCATGATAGTGCAATATATGGCTCATTGGTTTATCATAATTTATAACAATGCAGATTATAATAGTTTGATTCTTTATAATCTAGTATTTTACATGTCAACTCAACAAATGACCTGCTTGCTTCAGTGCTACTACCGTGCGCCCTGACACACCTAGCAAGATGTGCCAAGGCAATTTAAAATTAACATTTTACACAATAAAATGAACATGTGTAAACATGTTCATTTTATTGTGTAACATGTTCATTTTAAATTGCCTTGGCACACCTTGCTAGGTGTACCAGGGCGCACCTAAGTATTTGCGTGCTTGCTTATCACTTTATTGTAATCCTCGGAATATTTGTTTACTTGTATTTTTATATTTTTTTATAGCATTCACTTTTAAACCCACGAGAGACGAATATACTAATTACAATAATAGATTATTTTATATTAAATATATTTTCTTACACACATTTGTATTGTATGAATAATGTTGACACCTCGTTAGACGAATCACGAGATGTCGCGGGAGAATAACGCATTAATCCAACTACGCGTAAAATAGTAGGATGAGAGACCAACGTAGAACACCTCCGCGTGAACCCAAGAGAGGAGCCGACTTCATCAGCAGGCCGAAGGCCGACGTCAATATGAAACTGAGGTTTGGGATGCATGTCAATCAACCCCGATACCTTTATCATTATTTATGAGGGCTACCTGCAAGGTAAATCACCCTAGACCATTCAATCACATTTACTGCCGCCGAATCAATCTCAAAAGACGAGCCTGAGGTTACTATAAATAGCAACATTTATTCCTGTACGAGTATCTTTTACCGACACATTTAATACGCACAGAAAACAATCAGTTCAACATAAAACCGACTTATTGTATAAGAAACCCGACTTCATAATAATAAAAATCAAGCCAATTTTTAGCTTCCATCTATTTAATTCATGTGATTATCGTTGTTAAATTTCACATAACAACAAATAATTTGCGAGTAGTTATTTATTTTTAAATCATTATTAACTTATAAACTTAAGTTTATTTTATATATAACAAATTAACTAATAACCTTATACTACTTTAAAAGCAATTAATTTATCTATACGTGGCGTATTGAATCGAAGATTGTAATATAAAGATAATTTAGTATCATATAGAAAAAGTGGATAACAAATAATTTTATTTAATTCTAAAAAAAAAAGAAATGATGTTAATACTTAATAAAAAAGAATGGAAGAAAAAAAAAAGCAGATAAGGATATGGAAGAAAAAAGGCCACAGTTAAGAAATCTATTAATATATAAAGAGGGAATGATATTTATTTGAAAAAAGATCAAGAAAATCAGCATAAAAAAAGAATGCATTTCCCGCCTAAAGACAATATAATGAAACTAACGATTTTTGGCAAAAATTTGAAATCTGAGCGCAATCCAACAAATTTTGAAAATTTTGAATAAAAAAATAAATTAAAAAATCTAAATAAAAAGATTACATGAAGATTTTTTTTGAGATTCCATATTATCTAACTTTCATAAAATAGGAATGGACATTTGTCCTATTTTCATTGGTCCACTATAAATTTTATATGAAGATAAGTATAACTCAAATTACTGATATTATTTTATTTTAAAAAATAAAATAAAAAATACTAAAATTCGTATTTTTTCATACTCTATAAATATAGAGACCATTCTTGATATGTTTTGGAACATAATTGAAATTATTATGTTGGGTTAGGTTGTAGATAAAACAATATTTGTAGATAATATTTATTAAATAAATAAATAAATATCAAATAAATATTATACTATCTTTATTAGGTCACCAACTAAAAAATAAAAAAAATAAAAAAATATCAAAATATGCGACTCGGGTCAAATTGTGACCCTGGATTGCAACCTAGCCACAAGGAGGGAGAGAGAAATGAGGTGAGTGAAATGGGGCAAGTGTCCCATTCTTATTGATCTATAAATTTTTCTATAATAAGATAATTGTAATTCAAATTATTGATATTAATTTATATGAAAAAAATAAATAAAAATTTATTTTTCATTCTCTATAAATAGACACCACTCTTGATATATTTTAGAACATAATTACAATTTCTATCTTTTCACTCTTTGTTCTTAATCGCAACTTATCAATTTTATCATATCTTTTATTTTATCATATCACAACTAAAACAATAACAAAAAATTATTGTAGATAATATTTAATAAATATATAAATAAATATAAAATAAATATTATGTTGGGTGGAGTTAGGTTGGGTTTGGGATAAAGGACTTTTCTACTATGTCTTTTCCAGATATGGGTAGTATTAATTCAAGTGCGAACCGTCTGGTTTTGGATGAACTTAACTATGACCGTAAGGACCTACCTATTGAGCATGATGCATTGCTGGCACATATGACCGATGAACAAAAGGGTGTTTATTCCAAAATAATGACATATGTTCATTCCGACAAGGCCGGCGTGTTTTTTGTGTATGGTTATGGTGGAACTGGAAAGACATACTTGTGGAGGACTTTAGCTGCTCGGCTAAGATTGCACGGTCGAATTGTGTTTTGTGTTGCATCAAGTGGAATAGCATCTCTCATGTTTCCGGGCAGACGAACTGCACAATATTCTCGATTTGGCATTCCTATTTCTGTTCATGAAAATTCATCGTGTGAGATCAATCAGGCTAGCCCCCTTGCCAAGTTGATTATTCGCTCTTCACTATTGATCATATGGGATGAGGCCCCAATAATGCATAATCATTGTTTTGAAGTTGTTCAAGCATCTTTTAAGGCAGTAATGGGAGGCCTCGACCCGACAAATCATCATAAACTGTTCGGAGGCAAGACTGTTGTGTTTGGTGAAGACTTTCTACAAATCCTTCCGGTAGTTCCAAAGGGGAGTCGTCAGGAGATTGTTAATGTTGCTATTAACTCTTCTAGCATTTCAGGAGAATGTACTGTGCTTAGGCTTACAAAGAATATGCGTCTTCAGAGCATTGGCGTTTCGAATGAACGTGACGAGTTGGCCGCTTTTGCTGATTGGATAACGAGCATTGGAGATGGAACGTTGGGGGTAAAAATGATGGATGTTCTTCGATAGACATACCAGATGATCTATTACTTGAGCCATCCGATGATTCAATTGCAAAAATTGTTGAAGGCACGTTTCCGATGTTCAAGAATGCAACCGACGATCCAAGTTACTTGAAGGATAGATACTTACGCCAACACTCGATATCGTAGAATCTATTAATGAATACATGTCGTCGTTAAATATGACTGAGGGACACACGTATTTAAGTTCAGACAGTACGTGTAAATCCGATTCCAATACCGACTTTGTGGCACAACTCCATACTAGGGATGAAAATGAGACGGGAAAATCCCGTACTGTCCCGCAACCGTTCTCATATTTGACCCGCTCGTTTTCATATTTCCGGTTTTTTCCCGGGAATGGGACGGGAACGGGACAGATAAAAACGGTAACGGGACCGAAAACAGTTTGGGGTGTTTCTCGCCCGTTTTTCTAGTTTCCCATTTTTTAGCGGGAATATCCCATTTTTATCCCGTTTTTGCTGTTAGCGGGACCGAAAACCGTATCCAACATCTGTCCACTATAATTATACAGTACTGACAAAAGACAAACCAAATGTTGTCAGCCCTTCAATTCAATATATGAAAGTACAAGTACCTCACTTCTGCCCGATTTATGTTGTATGTGTTGAAGAATTCCATCAATACTCCACTGTCGAACAGATGCAACTGCAGATGTTATGGGAAAAATAATTTCAACAGCCACCTTGTTTCCTCTGGCAGCCGCCACTTGTATTGGCTTCAAGCCATCCTGCAGCAGGAAAAATTTACGATTAGATGTGCTTTCAATACTTGAATGGTCAAGTTCAGGCCTAAAGGTCATTTAATTTCGAGTATGCATTATATGTGTTACCGACTTTAATTGCCCGTTATCGCCCGCTACCGGTATTATATTCGTTCGTATTAGTTCGTTTCCGTATACCGGGATGTCCCGCATCCGTTCCCGTTCCCGTTCCCGTTCTTTCCCGCTCCCGTTCCTGTTCCCGATCAAAACATGTGGGAATGGAAACAGTTTAGGGGGTTTCCCGCCCGTTCCCGTCCGTTTTCATCCCTACTCCACACTCCTGAGTTCTTGAACACTATCAAGTGTTCTGGAATGCCGAACCATGAATTGAATTTGAAGGTCGGAACTCCAGTTATGTTGTTGCAGAATATGGATCACTCAATGGGACTCTGCAATGATACACGATTGGTTGTGACTAAACTCTCCATTCATGTTATCGAGTGTAAAATTCTTACTGGCGATCATGCAGGTGATAAAGTTTTGATACCTCGGATGACAATAACTCCTTCTGATGTGAGAGTACCATTCAAATTTCAAAGAAGGCACTTCCCCATTATGGTTTCGTACGCAATGACTATAAACAAGAGTCAATGTCAATCGTTATCGCATGTTGTCTTATTCTTGAAGAAACCAGTTTTTAGTCATGACCAGTTATATGTCGATGTCTCCCGTGTTACTAACAGAAAGGGTCTGAAAATTTTAATTTGTGGAGAAGAAGGTTTGAAATAAAATCAAACCAATAATGTTGTGTATAGAGAAGCGTTTAATAATATATGTTTTTGTTTATATTTTGTATTCCTCTATCCTCTTTCTATTGTAATTAAATTATTAATTTATAAAAAAATATTTAAAATAAAGTTTAAAAAAAAGGTTTGAGAAAATAACACCGCCATGCTGTGCCCGCCGTACTGCGCATGGGTACCATACTAGTTAGTTCATCTATGCCTTTCAGGAAATATTTTAATTTTTTTCTTAATTCAGTGATAATTATCCTTGTAGTGATTAATCATTGACCATATCCTTTAATTTGTACTTGTAGTGATTAATCATTGACCATATCCTTTAATTTGTACTTTCCTGATCAAATAAAGTTATAAATTAGATGGAAAATGAATAATTTATTGTAAAATTTTAAAAGTTTAATCTTAAATTATTGACATCCCCTCCCTCTATATATGATTCTCGAATGCGCTAAACCTACGTGGCTGTTTCTGGTGCTTCGAAATCCTACTTGGCGAAGAATCATGCTTCGTAATTAGGTTTGGACAATAATATTGATATATTAATAATTAATAATCTAGGTTCGGACATTCTATAAATACTATTTAGTTAACTTAGGTATTTTACTATCAATTTTACTAACCCTTTAATTCTTTGTAATTTTACATAGTGAGGCACTAAGTGACTAATATATCCCTAAATTTTGATTTGCTTCCACAATTAGCTATTGAATTGTATATGTATTTTAAAAGTTGATAGCTTTTGTATTTCTTATCGGTTTTAGTACATATATAATATATCAAATTAATCATCTTTTGATGATCTTCGATTTGACATCCATATTGTATATATGAAATAAATGAATTGTGAATGTAGAAAACTCTTGTTGGGAGACTCACCCACCATTGCCAGGTGTGCGACCCGGGTCGACCAACGGATTAGTCGGGGCAATGCTTCGAATACCGTGTTGGCTACCAAAAAAAATAAATAAATTATATTTATCTTTATAATAATAAAAAATGATAATATTTACTATAATTCATTAGAAAAATAAAATTATTTCTCAATTGATATATTTATGTTCAATGTAGTTATCTGTTGTAAGTTAAACAAAAAATTATTATAATATAACAAATGTAAGTTGCACAAATAAAAATTATCATACTAAATATATAATAATATATATTTATTTATTTATAATAGGTATTTAAATTTTCAACTATTTTTTTTATTAATTTTAAATTTTAAGAAAAAAATTAGCAAGCACACGTGTAATACACGGGCGTTGTACTAGTCAATCATTAAAATAAAATAAAAAAATGAAAATAGATTAGATAAGTATAAATAATTGATCAACAAATTTTGAAAGATTAATCAATATACTTATATCAATTATTGATATAACATTATCTAAAATAAAAATAAAAGTCTCACCACGAATGGCAAAGAAACAATTACCAAAAAAATATAATAATGTTTAAAGAAATCCAATTTTAGTAACAAAATATTTTTTGATGGGGGAAAAAATAATATTTTAAGTAAATATAAACTTTTTTATATAGATATATAGATAACTAGTACGCTTGATGCATAATAATATTAATAAATAATATTGCTAGTTGTGTATTGCTGTTGTTGATGTGTTTTAGGTATGGGCCGTTGGTCCCGGTTCGCTCGAGTGTGACCATATTATGTTGTTGGGATCCCACACTCGAGCATTACCCTGTCGGGGTCATTTCAGTGTTGTATTTTTACCCTGTTGGGGTCGTTTTAATGTTGTGTTTTGTGTTGTTAGGTTATTACCTTGTTAGGGTCGATTCTAGGCGGTCATTCGACCTGTCCTCCCATTTTTATTCAGCTGGTGGCTGGGTGTGAATTCAGTTGGTGGTTGTACTCTTGCACATTTGTGCCTTTATATATCATATCTATCATTCCGAAAAAAAAATAAAGAATATCAATTAACACAAAAAATAATTTTTAATACTAATTTGAGTTGTTATCTTTTCTTTTATTTTTATAATGTACAATATTTGTGTATAAGATTTATCTGTTTATTTCACTCGTTATAAAAATAGTTGTCATTTTGTAGTTCTTATTTTGAATTAAGGAAGATGAAAAAATTAACATATTCAAACATTACAAATAAAGAACAAGTACATGACTCATGTAATGCACTTTATAATAATGATAAAGGTATAAATTAAAGCAACATAGGAATGTCAAATAGTATAAAAATAATTCAGAATATTAATATTAATTTTTGTATTTGTTTTATGATATTAATGGATTAACATATGAGCAGGGGCGGACGCAGACTTTATAAACAACAGGGGCACAAACTACGATCGACGGTCAACGCTGAAAGTCAACGGCCAAATCAATATTAACCAACTAAAATAATAAAAAGATTAAATTTTTTGACCAAACACCTTGTTTCTTATTTAATAACTAGAGTTGAGTCTCTCATTCCATTTAAGAATAGAGACACATTTGTTTCAACCCCTATATAGTATATACATTTATGTATAATTTTTTTTTTTTTCTTCACTTTTGAGAGAAAAAATAAAATAAACAAGAAGTTGAGTATAGCATAAACATAAATTCCACAACTTAAAAAATAACATACTATTGAAGGTTAAATAATTCTAAATATTTTCTTTTTATTTTTTTTATATTGAAATAATTTTGAATAATAATTAATAACATGTATTTTTTATGTCAAGATAATAATACATTTATACATATAACATATCCTCCTATATATAATTCCCGAATGCGCTGAGCCTACGTGGCTGCTTTTGGTGCTTCGAAAACCTACTTGGCGAAATATCATGCTTCGTAATTAGGTTTGGACAAATAATATTAATATATTAATAATTAATAATCTAGGTTCAGTCATTCCATAAATATTATTTAGCTAACTTAGATATTTTAATATCACTTGTACTAATATAACCATTTAACTCTGTAATTTTACATAGTGAGACACTAAGTGACTAATATATCCATGACTTTTGATTTATTTCCTTTAATTAGCTATTGATTTATAAATGTATTTTAAAAGTTGATAACTTTTGTATTTCTTATCGGTTTTACATATATAATATATCAAATTAATCATCTTTTCATGATCTTCGATTTGACAGCCATATTGTATATATAAAATAAATAAATTATATTTATCTACATAATAATAAAAAATAATACTTCCTCTAATTTTTTAAAATGTCATTCTAACTTTTTCAACTATTTGCCAAATAAATGTCGTTTTGGATCTTTTATACATATTTTTCCATTATTACCCTCATTTAACCAATAAATGCATTACGTCTTTTCATATTCACTCTTCACTTTTTTCTCAAAACATTCATCTCTATCTTCATTAAATAAGGTTATTATTGACAAAAAAAATATTCTTAATTAGTGCAACTTCTCAAAACGACATATATTAAAAATAGGAGGTATTAATATTTATTTAAATTTATTAGAAAAATAAAATTATTTCTAAGTTGATATATTTATGTTTAATGTAGTTATATGTTGTAAGTTAAAAAATCTTAAAAAATTATTATAATATAACACAAGTAAGTCACACAAATAAACAGTGTCATACTAAATATATAATAATATATATTTCAATAAAATGTATTTAAATTTTTAACTACTTTTTCTCATTAATTTTAGATTTTAAGGAAAAAAATTAGCAAACACCCGTGTAATACACGGGCGTTGTACTAGTATATATTATATTACAAAAAATTCTATAGGGGTCGTGCCCCTACGGGCCCCTATGTGGATCCGCCACTGCATATGAGTTACATATATATTTCGCTTGTTATAAAATAGGTGCCATTGTAACGTTCATGTTTGGAATTAAAGCATTGTACTCAAAATTTGTCGATTTGTATTAAGTCTTTTAAACAACAATGACATGGAAGATAAGCCTATGCCGTCGATATCCTAAAAAAACAAAATATAATGCCGACACAAGGAATCAAGAACACATCGGCATGGACAAAGATGTCGACCTCAAAGTTGATCTCTCCCTTTGTGTTGGTCCCATTCCAGGCCATAGGCACATCAGGCCAACGTCACCAAGGCGTAAAGGAAGTTACCTCCTCACATTTTCCAACACAAGGAATCAAGAACACATCGGCTTGGACAACGATGTCGACCTCAAAGTTGACCTCTCCCTTTGTGTTGGTCCCATTCCAGGACATAGGCGCATCAGGCCAACGTCACCAAGGCGTAAAGGAAGTTACCTCCTCACATTTGCCAGAGTAAACAAAACTTCCTTCATAACAATCTCAATTAAATACTAGTGTGAAAGGGCTTGCCGTCCATAACCAGTTTGCAATGCCCAATTAGATACGACACTTGAACAAATTGAGCAAGTGCAGCGAAACGTATCGTCTTGCATGTAGTTGGTGTTAGTGTATACTTAAAGCTTGACTTTTTGCATAATAAATATTATTTTCCTGTTGAATGAGGTCATGTTCAATTAAACCTTTCTACGTTCTGATGTTTTACATTTAGATATTGTGGTTCATCACAAATGGACAGAAGATCACAATATTGGTTACGTGTAAAACATAAATTATTAGTTCACAACCTAGATGGACATGAACAACCCTTCATGAACGGTTGTAGTTAATTGTACAGTTTGTCTTGACTGATTGATTGCACTAGTACACTTTGGGTACTGGATGGATCCTAGAAAGGAAGTTTCTTATATTGATTAAGTAAACGAACTAGACCTTAGTTAATTAATGCGTGCTTTTAACCTGTAGCTCTACTAGGCCTTAGTAAACAAACTAGACCTTATAAACAGACACATACATACAATAGTTGCTACTCTGATTAACTAAAAAGTGAGAACCATTCTTTGGGTCAATAGTCTAAGTGTTTTGGGTAGTGATGTTGTATGTATGGTGTGCATGTTGATTGAATATTTACGGTCACCGTGTGCGTTAGTCTGATGATGTTCACGAGATGAGTTCAAAAAGAATTATTATGTTAAATCCTGCAGGTGGACAACTTGATTCATAATAATAAAGAATTGAGTGGTACTAGTCCCTGTTCAAAAAGTCAATTAATTATATTATAAATTATTAAATTAATTGACGAAATATATATCAGACACGGAGAGATAGATGGAGTAAATCTAAGAGGTAAATGAGGAGTGCACTAATATTTCTTTAGTGGACTGTATATTATTCAAGTGTGAGCACAAAGTTGTGTCAGACCCACTAGTTGCATTGTCACTTGAGAATCACATATTTAGCACGTTTTTAGGGTCCGTGTTGCAGTCTATAAATACACATCTTCTTTTTTGATTAGAGAGTACCACATGCCTAATACAAGCCTAAGACTCTTAGGGATCACAATCGAGAGCTCTCCGAGCACGCACCCCACCAAAACGATCGAAAAACGTGTAAGGATAAACAACAAAATTCTTGAGGCCACACGAGGCAACCTTGAAACTCAATCACACGTTGCTGTCCGTGCTCTTGGAGGCGAGATTTTGGAGGTCGGATGTTGTTAAGAGCTGCAACGACTTAAAGTCGAGTTCCGGTGCTGTTAAAAAAGTGTAATAGCTTAAGACCGAGCTCTTGAAGCTCAGATATTGTTAAAGAAGTGTAATGGCGCAAGGCCGAACACTTTGATCTCAGCGTTGTTGAGATATAACGACTTAAGCCCGACCCTTTGGAGCTCAGGCGATGTGAATGAATATTATAAAAATTCCGATATGAAAATTTGGGTAATTGAAATGTTTAAAAGAATAGAATCACTAAGTACCAAGAGCTCGGACGTTATTTAATTAAGTGATCATTAATACACAAGCTATAAAGCTCATATGATGATTACGATGAGTTCAGGTAAAAAAGCTCGATTATTTGAAAGTGAGCGAGCTACTAAGAGCACCCACAATGCTTTGGGTCTGCTAGACAAAAATTACATGCAATGTAGGAAACAGAACTAGTCTATAAAAAGTGTTTCCCAATGCAATTAAAAGTGGACCTAGTCTAGCTTATGTGGCAATAAAAAAATAAGACATAGTCCACACTTGGGTCTATTTTAGACCCATGTACAAACCCAAGCACTCATAATTTATTCCTCATATAATTTTTCTTTTAATAAATAAAATATATTAGAGCATTTTTATTGGTTGTCATGTATGCTAGACCTAGTATTTTATTTTTGCATTGGATAGATTTTGAATTTTTTAGCTTGGGTTTGTCCATGTCATTATGGACTTAAGTCTATTTATTTGCCACATATGCAAAAAGAGACTCAAAACATTGTAGATGCTCTAAAGGAGGTTCGAACGAGCTATTATAATTCCGCAAATATAAATAACAGAGTATTGCCACTCATTCAATCACGAACGTCAATACAAAATCAAACTGCATTCATGTCCATATGAAGTACAAGAGAGCCCCACCACGAAAGGAGCTAATAGAAGTACGGGTTACTAATTCATCTAAATAAAAACAATCCATCTAAATAAAGAGTAATGTTATAGTTCTATGAGAAATGCTCACCTACCCACGGTGGACACATGTTAATATGCCCACCGCGTAGGTGGCATTCACTCATTGGTGATGTATTTTTCTAAACATATTA
>CACSLK010003174.1:6488858-6499732 GCA_902706635.1 Striga hermonthica
AATAGGTGCAGCCTTATTTCTCTTTCTCACGTGCAATTTATATGAGCAGATAGGGATATTTTCTTTTCCCAGGACGACCGAGTCGTCTTCATCAGATAACTTTCGAATTTTTTTTGTTCCGATTTGGTTGTGAGATTTTTCTCACGTTCCCCTCTCTCTTGCATAAATCGTACCTGAACAGAACCATTTTTCCCTCATTCAAATAGCGAGCAGCTTCAGTAAAAAAAAAAAAAAAGAAAATATGTTCTTTCACCGAAGTCTGCCACTAATTCCGGCGATAGCAACCTCGCAGTCTTGCCGTCGCAGACGAACGTGCATCCTTGGAGTCGTTCTCCTCGAGCAGTTGACGTCCACCATCATGGGCCAACCGGACTGAAGTCCAGCAACCGACTTCCGCCATTCTTTCCGGCAAGTCGTTCGCAAACAGTTCCCGCCGTTTTACATCGTCGGCGTCCTCTACGAGAGCAGTAACATGTTCGTGAACAACAACCCTGCTTTGTCGAGCCACACGATGTTCAAAGGATTCCATATTTTTTATTCGAGTTCCGGTCGTCCGTTCGTTCGAGTCCCGTTCGAATCGTCTGTTTCTAACCTTCTCCTTATCTTGATCTTTCTCGTATAACATGTTTCTGGATTTATCGTGCTCGTTGAACTGATTATCGTTAGTGTTGATTTTTTTTTTTTTATCGGATCGTATTCGTTTCGTTTGCTCATTTGATGCCTCGTGAATTTACGTGGATTGGAACTCTCGTTGTAATATAGATCTGTTATAATGTTGTCATTACTCGCGGATTCAGAGTCCCGTTTTTTTGTTTCGGAGTCTCGTTATAGTTACCCGAGCCGTCGTCTTGTTGTTTGCCATTCGTATAGCTTTCGAGCTGTGTGTCCTGTCTTTCCCGAGCAAACCCAATTTTATAAAATTTCGAATAATTTAAAATTTGTTATTTCGAAAATGGATTTTTGAAAATTTTTGGTCAATTTCCAAACCTGGTTATCTGCCATCGCCAAAATTTTGTTCTGCAGAAGCTGCCTGCTATTGTGGACCTTTCTTTGTTGCTACAGCCCAACCTACTTGTTGCCTCAGCCCAGGAAACTACTTGTGCGGCCCAAATCAATTCAGCCCAAGTCGCGGCCTACTGTTCCTCAACAAGAAGGAAACGCGCGGGCCATTTGGCCCGATACCAGACTGCACACGCCCGTTTATCCCTCTCAGCCCAGGCCCGCGAACTCTAACTCCCCATCCACCAAGCCCGCGAGACCCTCAGCTTGGTAGCAAGTCCATTGTGGCTTTTTTTTGGGGCTTATTTTCAGCCCAAATTGTGTGAGTAAGGCCCAAATGTGGGCAGTCCTTGGCCAGCGTTTTGGCAGTTCGGCCCAGTTGGCTTTTTAGCTAATTTTAAACTCTGAAAGCCCGTTTTTCGTACCATTTTAGATTTCTAAAATTATTATAAAATGAGATAAGGTTGGAAAAATTATTTTAAGTCTCGAGACCCCATATTTCTTTCGAGTCTTTTCTTTTCAAAATTTTGAGAGTTCTAGGTCCATATAAAATTCGATAAAAACCCATGATCCTTAATTTTTGTTAAGTGTGGGTTTTCGATTACTCCCGAGCAATGAGATAAATTATTGATATATTATCTCATTTATATGTAGGTGTTTGAGGAGTCGAGCCTCTGCCTACTACTGATCATTTTATTCTCGCCTATCTCGATTTCCCAGGTGGGTGTCGATAAACCTTACCATGTATGTTAATTTATATAAAAGCTTGACTTGATAATCTATGTATGCATGTGAACCGGTAGTCTATGAGGCCTAACTCTAGCCTTTAGAGAGCTGACTCCGCAATGGTGTATCGACGGTTTGCTCCTGTCTTTGTTGTATCGACAGTTTGCTCCTGTCTTTGTTGTATTGACAGGTAATCCGGTTTTTTTGTATTGACGGGTTAGGTGTGATCACATGAGCGTAGATTGTGTTTAGGGAGGATAGACTAGTCGATTTGTGTTCATATTGCGATTATGATTTTAAGTCATTATATTGATTATACTGCATGGTATTCCCACGATGAGCAAGTGTTCGCTCACCCCCACTGTTATATCTCTTTTCAGGCTGAGCTGGTGGTTGTGGCAAAAGACAAGCGAGGCGGGTCATATATTTGATATTGAACTATTTTATCTGCTTCCGCTTGTTTATTTATTATTTATCTCGTTGTCAGACATGTTTATTAATGGGATTGGAGACTGAACCGTATTTGGTTTTTATGCATGCTAGACTATAAATTTGAATAATTATTTTGGAAGTTATGAATTTGGATTATTCATATGATTAAATAATTGTCGAGGCATGTTATTTGCTGGCATGAGATGTTTATCGGGATGGTTGTATTTTCCCGTGAGTTTAAGCGTTGACTTAACTGTTGATATGTGAATTATTGAGTAGCACCCGTTAGATAAGGTTGTAAATTTATTTTCAAAAAAAAAATAACTCTGATTTTTGGAAAAATAATTCGGTATTTTTCTTTTAAAATAACGTGGCGTTACAGTTTGGTATCAGAGCAAGTTTACGTTTCTGTAGACTGCTTCTGAATTTGTTTATGTATTTATGTTATGACCCCTTGCTTCGTCCAGCCACGCCAGCTTAAGGTACGAGTGTTGTTTAAGTTGTTTAACTGTTTATTTGGGGCTTAGGAATTTGCCCTCCTTTCCTTTGATTAAATTGGACTTTAGTGGTTGAGTTGATGTGCTAAATTCCAACTTGTCTTATAGATATGGGTCCTCGTAGAGATCCTCAGAACTAACAGGCTCCACCCGCTCAGGGTGAAGATCATGGTCGTACGATTGAGCGGTTCCAGAACATGCGTCCCCCAACCTTTTCGGGAGAGGAGGGGCCGACAGCTTTAACGGAGTGGTTCCGTAAGCTGGAGAGGATCTTCACCGTTCTCCGATGCTCAGACGCCCAGCGCATCGAGTGCGCTGAGTACCAGATGGAGGGTGATGCCGCCGACTGGTGGACTGACTATTGGGTTCTGTGGCCGGAGGCTGAGCGGACTGCCCTCACGTGGGTGAGGATAAAGGAGATTGTTACTGACAAGTACATTCCCAAGAGCTATCGTGACCAGAAGGAGCGAGAGTTCTATAATCTCCGACAGGGTACCACTTCCGTTGATGAGTATGCTCGGGCCTTTACCTGGTTGAGTGTTTTTGCTCGGCACATGATCGACACTGAGGAGAGGAAGGCTCGTAATTTTAGAGACGGGCTTCGCCAGGACATTCATGTTTTGGTGGCTAGTCATGGGGAACTTCTTTTCGCAGACA
The DNA here is from genome assembly GCA_902706635.1 of Striga hermonthica. Taxonomy (NCBI): domain Eukaryota; kingdom Viridiplantae; phylum Streptophyta; class Magnoliopsida; order Lamiales; family Orobanchaceae; genus Striga; species Striga hermonthica. The sequence continues at coordinate 6,492,170 of CACSLK010003174.1, forward strand.
CAGTTATCCGAGCCCAGCAGATTGAGAGCTGCATGACCCCGATTGCCCCCGCCCCTTCCCACTATCATGCCCAGCCTACTCAGTCAGCCACCCAGCCAGCTATTTCTGCTCAGCCACCATCCGGCTCGGGCAAGAGAAAGAATGACTATCACTCAGGCCAAAAGAGGTCTAAGCACTCAGACCACAACAAGAAGCTTATGAGAGCTCAGCCCCTTCAGCAGGTTCCAGGAGGACAACCCCGGTGTGGGTCATGCGGTAGGGTCCATGCAGCAGGGGAGTGTGTCGTAGCTCAGAAGACGTGCTATAACTGCCAGCGACTCGGACACTTTGCTCATATGTGTCCCGAGCCGAAGAGGCAGAACCCGGGACAGCATCAGCAGCAGCTTCAGTACCCACAACATCAGCAGCAAAACCAGCAGCGACCCAGGCCCAGGCTCGAGTTTACGCTCTCACCAATGATGAGGCCGCCAACAACACATTTACCATGTCTGCATGCTTTCCATTTTAAACGTGCCTATATTTGCCCTATGTGATACTGGTGCCACGCACTCTTTCGTTTCATCCTGTTGCTTGGAGGCCTTAGGAATTAAGAACGTCAATAAAGTCGACTCTCTTGAGGTTAGTTTAGCCTCAGGAAAGTCGATTGCTACCGATTCGATGGTTCGAGGACTGCAAGTTGATATTGGTGGGAGGAAATTGGAGGCTGACACCTACATCGTTGACATGCGAGATTTTGACGTAATACTCGGCATGGACTGGCTTACCCGATACCGTGCCGACATCAGATGCCTTTAGCGCGAGGTGACTTTACTTCTCGACGACGGCCACTCTATCACCTTTTTCGGGGCAAAGACGAGAGTCGTGCCCAGAGTTATCTCTTCCTTGAGGGTAATGCGGAGCTTATCGAAGGGTAGTTGTCAAGGCTACTTGGTGAGTATGGTTAGCGAGGAGAAGAAGGAGTTGTCTCCGGAGAGTGTGTGCATCGTATGCGAGTACATGGATGTATTTCCAGATGAGTTGTCTAGAGGACCGTCGGACAGACAAGTTGAGTTCGCTATCGACTTGGTTCCCGGAGCCGGCCCAGTCTCGAAGGCACCATACAGAATGGCACCGAAGGAGCTGCAAGAGCTCAAGCCGTAGATCTAGGAACTTCTGAACCTTGGTTTCATCCGGCCGAGTGTTTCACCCTGGGGAGCGCCCGTACTGTTCGTCAAGAAGAAGGATGGGTCGATGAGGATGTGCATTGACCATAGAGACCTGAATAATCTAACAGTGAAGAACAGATACCCACTGCCCCGATTGAGGATCTGTTTGACCAGTTGAGGGGTGCCAGCATGTTCTCTAAGATCGACTTGAGATCTGGCTACCATCAGCTGAAGATTCGGGATTTCGACATTTCCAAGACGAGCTTTCGAACTAGGTATAGACACTACGAGTTTGTGGTGATGCCGTTCGGGTTGAGCAATGCGCCGGCAGTCTTCATGGACTTGATGAACTGAGTTTTCCATCCATACTTAGACCAATTTGTCATTGTCTTCATCGATGACATTTTGGTTTATTCGAGAGTTGTTGAACATCATAAAGTCCATCTGAGGCTTGTACTAGAGACAATTCGCAAGGAGAAGTTGTACGCGAAGTTCTCGAAGTGCGAGTTTTAGCTTGATCGTGTGGCTTTCCTTGGCCATATCGTGACGGCCAGAGGCATAGAGGTGGATCCTAGCAAGATCGAGGCAGTGATGAGTTGGTGTACGCCGAAGAATGCCAGCGACGTCTGTAGTTTCCTGGGCTTAGCAGGATACTACCGCAGATTATCCGAGGGTTTCTTGAAGATAGCCCAACCGATGACCAACCTGACAAAGAAGGCGACAAGATTTGTTTGGAGTCCCGAGTGTGAGGCTGGTTTCCAGGAGTTGAAGCGGAGACTTACCACAACATCCGTATTGACCATTCCAGATCCGACCTTGGAGTTCACCATCTACAATGATGCTTTGAAGATGGGTTTGGGCTGCGTGTTGATGCAACAGGGGGGAGTCGTGGCATTCTCATTGAGGCAGTTGAAGCCTCACGAGACGAACTATCCCACCACGACTTGGAGCTAGCCGCAGTGGTCCACGCCTTGAAGATTTGGTGGCACTACCTTTGCGGAGGCAAGTGCGAGATCTTTACCGACCATAAGATCCTGAAGTACATCTTCACCCAGAAGGATCTCAATATATGGCAACAGAGATGGTTGGAGCTCGTGAAGGACTACGATTGCACAATTAGCTACCATCCAGGGAAAGCTAATGTGGTCACCGACGCGTTGAGTCGGAGGGACCACAGTGCGCTGAACTTCATGATTACCCGAGAGGAAGAGTTAGTCTGGGATTTCGAACGACTGAGATTGGAGATAGTGGAGTCTGCTCCGAGACCTAGTGGTGTGCCGACATCATTAATTGTGGGGCCAACTCTCTGAGAGAGAATAATTGCTGAACAGCCGAAAGATCGATTCCTTTGCCGGATGACGGATTTGGCATTAGCTGACCAAATTGGAGGTTTCGCAGTTTCATCTGACGGTGCTTTACTCTTCGAGGGGCGACTTTGTGCACCGGAAGTTTGGGAACTGCGACGTGAGATTCTGAAGGAGGCTCATAGTGCTTCTTATTCTATTCACCCTGGTAGCACGAAGATGTACCAAGACTTGAGGAAGACCTTTCAGTGGCGTGGTATGAAGCGCCAAGTGGCGAGGTTTGTGAATGGTTGTCTAGTGTGTTAGCAAGTGAAAGATGAACATTAGAAACCGAGAGGCCTTTTGGGTCCGCTTGAGATTCCCATGTGGAAATGGGAGTGCATTACCATGGATTTTGTGGTAGGTTTACCGAGGTCGAGGAAGGGACACGACTCTATTTGGGTGATTGTGGATCGACTTACGAAGTCTGCACCACTTCTTGCCCGTCCAAACGACGATGAAGGCCAGTGATTACGCCAAGTTGTTTGCAGACGAGATTGTGCGACTGCATGAAGTGCCCTTGGAGATTGTGTCCGACTGAGATGCGAGGTTCACTTGTCAGTTCTGGAGGACTCTACACTGAGCCATGGGGACGAGGTTGGAGTTCAGTTTAGCTTTTCATCCTCATACAGATGGTCAGTCAGAGCGGACGATCCAGTACTTGGAGGATATTCTTAGGGCTGTGGTCATGGACCGTAGCCTAACCTGGGAGGATTCGTTGCCATTGGTTGAGTTAACTTATAATAATAGTTATCATTCCTCTATCAAGATGGCACCATACGAGGCTTTGTACGGGCAAAAGGTGCGAACTCCCATTTATTGGGATGAAGTTGGAGAAGAGGAAGATTATGGGCCCGGAGTTCATTCGCACGACTTCGTCTTAGGTTGATGAGATCCGGAAGAGGATCAAGTATGCCCAGGAGAGGCAGAAGGTCTATGCCGACCGGAAGAGGCAAGAGCACGAGTATGCTGTGGGTGATCATGTCTTCCTGAAAGTCTCGCCCATGAAGGGTGTGATTCGCTTCGAGAAGAAAGGGAAGCTTCGGCCTCGCTATATCTGGCCTTTTGAGATCCTTGCTCGAGTTGGAGACTTGGCGTATTGGCTAGCTTTGCCACCAGACTTGTCGGGAGTGAACGATGTATTTCATGTCTCCATGCTGCGTAGATATGTACATGATCCCGACCATGTGGTGGACTTAGGCGAGCTGCAGGTCGAGCGAGACCTCACCTATGAGGAGGTGCCGGTTGTCGTACTGGACCGAAAGGTCCGTCAGCTGAGAAACCGGGCAGTGAGTTTGGTGAAGGTGCTATGGAGCCGACACGACGAGACCGAGGCAAATTGGTAGATCGAGGCCGAGCTTAGGAGGAGATATCCGAACTTCGTTTTTTGATCCCCTTTGTACTCCTTTGTTTTGTAGTTGCTTTGCTTTGTTTTCTTTTATTTTCGGGGACGAAAATTTTTTAAGGAGGGTAGATTGTAGCGCCCCGTTCGTTTATTAGATTTTTTGGGATTTATGTGATTTTTTATTTGCTTTATATTTGATTATTTTCCTTGTGTTATATTATTTGTTCATTTATTTTTTTAACTGCTCGTTCTTCTCCCTTTTCATTTATCTGTTATATTGTTAAATTGTTATGTGCTTAATTGAGTCTAATTATTATGTGAAATATTTTGTTTTGTGATGATTGGGTATAAATTAGAATTATTTTAGATATTTGGTTCTTTCGACTTATTCACGTGTATTATCCGAGCCGTTACTTAATTTTCTGGCCCAATTTCAGTTGAGTATATCCAACCCAATTGCGATCGATTTTCCAGCCCAATTTATATTTTTCAGCCCATTTCTTTTGTGAATTAGATTTGATCCAAATTTAGTTAAGTCCATAAGCCATAAAGAGATTAATTTTGTGGCCCAATTCAGTCAAATAGGTGCAGCCTTATTTCTTTTTCTCACGTGCAATTTATATGAGCAGATAGGGATATTTTCTCTTCCCAGGACTATTGAGTCGTCTTCATCAGATAACTTCCAATTTTTTTTTGTTCCGATTTGGTCGTGAGATTTTTCTCACGTTCCCCTCTCTCTTGCATATATCGTCCCTGAACAGAACCATTTTCTCCTCATTCAAATAGCGAGCAACTTCAGTAAAAAAAAAAAATCTTCTTTCACCGACGTCTGCCACTAATTCCTGCGATAGCAACCTCGCAGCCTTGCCGTCGCAGACGAACGTGCATCCTCGGAGTCGTTCTCCTCGAGAAGTTGACGTCCACCATCACGGGCCAACCGGAATGAAGTCCACGCAATCGACTTCTGCCATTCTTTCCGGTAAGCCGTTCGCAAACAGTTCCCGCCGTTTTACATCGTCGGCGTCCTCTACGAGAGCAGTAACCTGTTCGTGAACAGCAACCCTGCTTTGTCGAGCCACACGGTGTTCGAAGGATTCCATGTTTTTTATTCGAGTTTCGGTCGTCCGTTCGTTCGAGTCCCGTTCGAATCGTCTATTTCCAACCGAGCTCCTAGATTTCCGAAGACGGGTAATCTTTTCGAACCTTCTCTTTATCTTGATCTTTCTCGTATAACATGTTTTTGGATTATCGTGCTCGTTGAACCGATTATCGTTAGTGTTGATTTTTTTGTTTTATCGGATTGTATTCGTTTCTTTTTCTCATTTGATGCCTCGTGAATTTACGTGGATTGGAACTCTCGTTGTAAAAATCGATCTGTCATATTGTTGTCATTACTCGCGGATTCGGATTCCCGTTTTGTTGTTTCGGAGTCTCGTTATAGTTACCCGAGTCGTCGTCTTGTTGTTTGCCATTTGTATAGCTTTCGAGTTGTGTGTCTTGTCTTTCCCGAGCAAACCCGATTTTATAAAATTTTGAATAATGTAAAATTTGTTATTTAGAAAATTGATTTTTGAAAATTTCTGGTCAATTTCCAAACCTAGTTATCTGCCATCACCGAAATTTTGTTCTGCAGAAGCTGCCTGCTATTGTGGACCTTTCTTTGTTGCTCCAGCCCAACCTACTTGTTGCCTCATCCCAAGAAACTACTTTTGCGGCCCAAATCAATTCAGCCCAAGTCGCGGCCCACTGTTCCTCAACAAAAAGGAAACGCGAGGGCCATATGGCCCGATACCAGATCGCACACGCCCGTTTATCCCTCTCAGCCCAGGCCCGCGAACCCCAACTCCCCAGCCCGCAAGCCCGCGAGACCCTCAGCCTGGTAGCATGTCCATTGTGGCTTTTTTTGGGGCTTATTTTCAGCCCAATTGTGTGAGTAAGGCCCAAATGTGGGCAGTACTTGGCCAGCGTTTTGGCAGTTCGGCCCAGTTGGCTTTTTAGCCAATGTTAAACTCCGAAAGCCCGTTTTTCGTACCATTTTAGATTTCTAAGATTATTATAAAATGAGATAAGTTTGGAAAAATTATTTTAAGTCTCGAGACCCCATATTTCTTTCGAGTCTTTTCTTTTCAAAATTTTGAGAGTTCCAAGTCCACATAAAATTCGATAAAAACCCATGATCATTAATTTTTGTTAAGTGTGGGTTTGCGATTACTCCCGAGCAATGAGATAAATTATTGATATATTATCTCATTTAAATGTAGGTGTTTGAGGAGTCGAGCCTCTGCCTACTACTGATCATTTTATTCTCGCCTATCTCGATTTCCCAAGTGGGTGTCGATAAACCTTACCATGTATGGCTTGGTAATCTATATATGCATGTGAACCGGTAGTCTATGGGGCCTAACTCTAGCCTTTATAGAGCTGACTCTTCGATGGTGTATCGACGGTTTGCTCCTGTCTTTGTTGTATCGACAGTTTGCTCCTGTCTTTGTTGTATTGACAGGTAATCCGGTCTTTGTTGTATTGACGGGTTAGGTGTGATCACATGAGCGTAGATTGTGTTTAGGGAGGATAGACTAGTCGATTTGTGTTCATGATGCGATTATGATTTTAAGTCTTTATATTGATTATACTGCATGGTATTCCCACGGTGAGCAAGTGTTCGCTCACCCCCACTTTATATCTCTTTTCAGGCTGAGCTGGTGGTTGTGGCGAAAGACAAGCGAGGCGTGTCATATATTTGATATTGAACTATTTTATCTGCTTCCGCTTGTTTATTTATTATTTATCTCATTGTCAGACATGTTTATTAATGAGATTGGAGACTGAACCGTGTATTTGGTTTTTATGCATGCTAGACTATAAATTTGAATAATTATTTTGGAAGTTATGAATTGGGACTATTCATATGATTAAATAATTGTCGAGGCATGTTTTTTGCTGGCACGAGACGTTTATCGGGATGGTTGTACTTTCCCGTGAGTTTAAGTGTTGACTTAACTGTTGATATTTGAATTATTGAGTAGCGCCCGTTAGATAAGGTTGTAAATTTATTTTTTTTTAAAAAAAAATAACTCTGACTTTTGGAAAAATAATCCTGTATTTTTCTATTAAAATAACAGGGCGTTAGAGAAAAATTTATCAAAGCATTGACGAACAACTTCCTGCATTTGGGTAACACCACGTCGTGTAGGGTGGAGAGTTCCCACAATGTGTTGAAGCGGTGGCTTAACACATCGACCGGTTCGCTCAACACAGTGTGGGAGAAGGCTCACAAGGAGATTGAGTCCCAACACACTCAAATCAGGTACGTTAACTTATTAAGTTACACATATTTATTGTGCTATTAATGTATTAATTATAAATTCACTCATGCAATCTATTATCAGGACCACGCTGAAGGAGTCAAAGAACAGACAAAGTTCCCATTACACCGGATTTTCGTTCTCGCAGCTAACACTGAGGGTCTCGCATTATTGTTTAAAGTTATTGAACGAAGAGTATAAGAGGATGCGAGACTTGAGCGACGAGGTTACGACGCGCTGCGGGTATGTACTCAAATGGACGCATGAACTTCCTTGTGCCTGTTACATGTGTATGAAGTGCAATGCTAATGCCATGATTACCACGGAGGACATTCACGAGTTCTGGATAACACTTGAGGTGCTAGGTATAATTGCGATATTGGATTGAATGCTTTTATTTATTTATTTATTTTTTTACTTCACGT
>CACSLK010003174.1:6565549-6577855 GCA_902706635.1 Striga hermonthica
AAATATTATTAAATATTTTTAAATAATATATTAATTTTATTTATAATAATTATGTATTTAATATAGTATATAATATTTACTTTATTTAACATATTAAATTACGAAATAAAACTAAATAAATAAATATATAATTTATTTATTTAACAAAATTTAATTTATTTAATATATTATTTGTTTAATATAATATAAAATATTTAATAAATAAATTAGTATATATTTCATAAATAAATTATTTAAAAGTATTATAATTAAAAGTTTTATAAATATTATATAATATAGATAAAATGATGTTTGTATATATGTAAATGAGGTCCAATACTTTAACACAAAATTGGGTTGGGTCAATTGGATTGCACACTTGGTATGCTAGGGGTACAAGGTTCAAGTCTCCTTCTTGAAATATTTTTGCAATTTTGCCACGTGTGCACGATTTGCCACATGGCCGCTGACAAATACACGTGTGTTGTGCTGTTAATTATATTGTGCCAACTCAGATTTTCGTTAACAGCAGTTAACGGCGTGTATCGGGTTGCCAAAAAATGTAAAGGTCATGTATTTATCTGCCAAGGTCTAAAAGTCGTGATTAAATTGCCAAACACGTAAAGGTCATGTTATTTCTCGCCATTATGCCGGGACATATTGATGTGTGTAGTTTTGTTTTGTTGTAGTTATTTTTAAAATGAATGAAAGTTGAAGTGAAAACGAAACAAAAAGAAACACGAAAACGAAGAAATCACAAAAGAAGAAGAAAAAAAAAACAGTTTCTTGCTCAAACCTGTCTTCAGCCGCGGTTGAGGTACTCTCTCGGCCAACCGCGTTTCGGAAGTCAACCGGCTGTGAATGATATTTTGAACAAGAAACCTAGCAAGGATAATCTTGAGCCGCGGTTGAGGTACTCTCTCGGCCAACCGCGGTTGGGAAGTCAACCGATTGTGAATGATATTTTGAACTCTCAACCTAGCAAGGACAATCTTGAGCCGCGGTTGAACTTCCAACCGCGGTTAAGATACTCTCTCGGCCAACCGCGGTTGAGAAGTCAACCGGCTGTGAATGATATTTTGATGTTTCAACCTAGCAAGGACAATCTTGAGCCGCGGTTGAACTTCCAACCGCGGTTCAGGTACTCTCTCGATTCAAAGTTTGACAGTGCATTGCCAATGCCGTCACAAAAGTCCCAAACGACGGATGATACCGTTGATGTGCTTGGATGTCGGCTAAGCTTGCCCAAATAAATTCGGTCGCATTGAATTTTTTTTTTTTTTATTCATGGCACACTTCATAATAAAAATCTCATTTTGGTTCAATCTAGTAGCTTGATCCTTCCCCGAGACTTGATAAGCGATGAACTTCCCGAAAAAGCCTAAAGAAACATCCTTCACAAGAAAAAAAGGAGCCCCGTTTGATGTAAATTTGTCACTCCCGGAAATCACCTTCCAATCCGTTGGAGCCCTCTTCAGATAATCTATGGGCTTTTTCTTAGTGCCCACGGACGTGAACCCGAAAACATCTTTCATCACCTTGGGTTTCACCTTGCACTCTCTTCCCATCATTCTACGTAAGAAGTTTGTTTTTGTCTTCAATCTTCATTGTGTTAATAAATTCAAGCGTTAGGGGGTGGTAAGCCGGATATTGCATTTTCGCGTATTGCAAAATATTGACATTGGTGAGGTACGCTTTTACTTTGTTGGCAATCCCGATATTTTTTAAAAGTTGCCAATCAATTTTTCGAGGTTCGGTGATGAATGATTCGTCAAGATTTCGAATGTGCACGCCTTCATCCGCAAGGTATATGGGAAACGGACATTCATACTCTTTTTGAATATTTTCTCGATCGGGATCAATTTGATACAATGTCTCATCTCCCTCTTTATTGGTGTCGGGTCCACTTTCCTCACTTTTCTCACTTTCCATGTCCTCGTGAGACTGAGAGTCCTCACGAGATGGAGAAGTTTCGGGAGTAGGTGTACGTTGTCTCTTCTTAGCCATTTCGTCAAACACCTTGTGGGCACAATGTCACTTATTTTTCACCACCTACAAATTCACCACCAACACCACTTACAAAATCAAATCATGTGTTTCCAACAACAACCAACAATTCAAACCAAACAATATCCAATCCAACCAAAGTTCATCATTACAACAATTTGCATAACAAAATTTGACAAAGAAAAATTTGCATAAGATATAACAAAATTAAAACATCAGCATAGTAGACAAATCGACGATCATAAATGAAAATTCCTCTTCATCTTACCGAAATGGACGAATCGACAACGGAGAAAAGGAGTTCTTGACTCTTGAACGACGACAAGGATCGTGGTCTTTTAGACGTAGCTTTGAGGGCAGAGGATTTGGGGCTAAATCGACACAGAGAATGAACTATTTAAGGCGGAGGAGCGGTCAGGGCGGCGAAAGTTGGGGACGGCGGAGGAATTGGGGAAGAGACGAGGACGGCAGATAATTAAGAGAGGAGCGTCTGATACTTTGACTAGGGGAATTGTACTCTGGTACTGTATTCTGTAATCTGTATGTTGAGGATTAGGAATAGAAGTTTAATATTATAATATTATTAATAATATATTAATATTGTATATATAATAGCATATGTTATTTCGGTTCGAAAAAATATATGTTTATATATATTAATGCCTTGGTGGTGAAATGGTAGACACGCGAGACTCAACATCTCGTGCATTATTAATATTGTATATATATATGTTATACTCAAAACCGAAAATCGACCGAGTCGGATAAAACCGAACTGAAATTTTCAGTTCGGTCGAATCCGATCGGTTCGGTCGGTTTCAGTCGAATTATGTAAATATATTTATATATATAATATATTTAATATATATTAAATACGTTGAAACCTGTTTTCATTCATGAAACCTGTTTCCATTCAATTTTAAAGTTCAAAATAACATTTCACAGCCGGTTGAAATTTCAACTCCGGTTGAATAATATTTTCAACTCTGGTTGATGTGCCAACCGCGGTTGGCCGAGAGAGTATATCAACCGCGGCTGAAGATCGTGCTTGCTTGGGTCATAGTTCAAAATATCATTTGAAAGCCGGTTGAAATTTCAACTCCGATTAATCCAACCCACAAGAAACTGGTTTCTTGAACAAGAAACCTGTTTTCTGCTCAAGAAACTTGTTTCTTGCTCAAGAAACTAGTTTCTTGAACAAGAAACCTCTTTTTTGCTCAAGAAACAACATCGCGCAAACTTCGAACATGAACGACAATCCCCTAACCCTAGATAGAGAATTTAGTTACTCATAGGGATCTCAACACAGACATTCATATTAAAGAAACCAGCTTCTTAAGCAAGAAACTGGTTTCTTGAACAAGAAACCTGTTTTCTGCTCAAGAAACTTGTTTCTTGCTCAAGAAACTGGTTTCTTGAACAAGAAACATGTTTTCTGCTCAAGAAACAACATCGCGCGAACTTCGAACCTGAACGACAATCCCCTAACCCTAGATAGAGAATTTAGTTACTCATAGGTATCTCAACACAAACATTCATATTAAAGAAACCTATTTTCTGCTCAAGAAACCTGCTTTCTGCTCAAGAAAGAACATCGCGCGAACTTCGAACCTGAACGACAATCCCCTAACCCTACATAGAGAATTTAGTTACTCATAGGGATCTCAACACAAACATTCATATTAAAGAAACTAGTTTCTTGAGCAAGAAACTGGTTTCTTGAACAAGAAACTTGTTTTCTGCACAAGAAACTTGTTTCTTGCTCAAGAAATTGATTTATTGACAAGAAACTTGTTTTCTGCTCAAGAAACAACATCGCGCGAACTTCGAACCTAAACGAAAATCCCCTAACCCTAGATAGAGAATTTAGTTACTCATAGGTATCTCAACACAAACATTCATATTAAAGAAACCAGTTTCTTGAGCAAGAAACTGGTTTCTTGAAATAGAAACCTGTTTTCTGCTCAAGAAACATGTTTCTTGCTCAAGAAACTGGTTTCTTGAACAAGAAACCTGTTTTCTGCTCAAGAAACAACATCGCGCGAACTTCGAACCTGAACGACAATCCCCTAACCCTAGATAGAGAATTTAGTTACTCATAGGGATCTCAACACAAACATTCATATTAAAGAAACCAGTTTCTTGAGCAAGAAACTGGTTTCTTGAACAAGAAACCTGTTTTCTGCTCAAGAAACAACATCGCGCGAACTTCGAACCTGAACGACAATCCCCTAACCATAGATAGAGAATTTAGTTACTCATAGGTATCTCAACACAAACATTCATATTAAAGAAACCAGTTTCTTGAGCAAGAAACTGGTTTCTTGAACAAGAAACCTGTTTTTTGCTCAAGAAACAACTTTTTCGTTAACAGAACTTGCCATATCTCAACCCAAATTACTTCACATCGCCGTGGCCGCGACCTTCCACATTTTTTTTGTGATTTCTTGTTTTTCGTGTTTCTTTTTGTTTCGTTTTCCCTGTCTAGTTTTTGTGTTATATATATAATAGCACGTCGAGACCGTGGATCTCGGCGGCACGCGGCGAAGAAGTTATTTCTTTCTTCCTACTTCACATTCATCTTTGTTCTCAACTCTTCTTAGTTTTAGGAGTTTTTAGGAGTAATTTTCTTAGTACTTCACATTTGCGATCAATCATACAACGGTCCGCCGAGATCCACGGTTTGGGGAGCATCTAGACCGGACATTCACATTGTTAACTGAGCTTTTTCCTTCTCAATGTTCAACAAATTCACCAACAAACTCAATGTTCAACAAACTCAACAACATGAATCAATCTACCAAATTCCCAACATAATGCAAATTACACCAAAAAACAACAACAATATTCAATGATCACAGTGTACACATATTCAACCCAAAAACAACATAAAACCGAAAATCCAACAAAGTTTTACTTTGATTCCACAAGCTTCCCATTTGCAAAAATAGCTAAAGCCATATTCTTTCTGTAATCTGCAATATCTTTTGTAGTCGGTTTGTTCGGAAAGGCGTCCCCAAGCATGCGCTCTACGTACATGCATGCTAACGGACCACAACTGAATGTATCATTCTGGACTAATTGCTCATCTGCGGGCATAATGTTAACTGTGAAAGGGTAAGTTATAGGTTTTGCCCTCAATTTCTAAAAGTAGCCCGACTGTTGGAGTAAAGGTGGCAGTAATTGGGTAAGTAGGGCCAATGTCTGCGCTCGACTTTGCAAGGATTCCTCAGGATTGTGGGCCAAGGAGTCGTAGACATTGATCTCTCACTTCTTTAAGTCCACACGGCATACCACCCAGTGGTCCCCCACGTTACATACCAAGATGACATGTCCAATTCAATCCATACATTATCAATTAAAAACTTTTGCAGAGGTTGGATTAAATTGTCGGAAACCACTATTTTATAATAAAAGCATCACTAATAAATCCAACTACTTACCTCAGAAACCTGAAGCCAAGGTTTACCCCAACTAACAGTTGTACCACACACATATTTAATGATGGACTCAGGTGCCTTCCAATCGGTATAGACACATTTAAGCTTATCCCACTCTAGCTCGAACAAACTCTGATAAAAATGTTTTACCGTTAGTAAAAGATTGTCAATTTAAAATATCGATATTATTCTATATTTATGATAACAATACTTACAAATAGAGTTGCGTCTTGGATGTTAATCGCTGAACCAGGACCTGTTGCTTTTACTTTCACATTGTTATACAATCTTCGGGCAATTACCTCAAGATATGGATTAATATGCTACAACATTAAAGTAGGGGATCTTATTAATATCAAAAAAATGTGGTTAAAAATGAGCATTAAAATCCACAAAAAAAGAATAGTACTTACAATATGACCAAGTTTTTTCCGAAATCCCTCAATATATTTGAAATAATCTCTTGCATGCAAACACTTAGGCGTCTGATCAACGTCGATCCTAATAAGTAATAAACCATAGTTTTTAATGATAAAAAACTCTATTTTACAAAATGCAAAAATAATAAATCAACACTTACAGCGTAGCATCTTTACCCTTCATCCATTTTTTGTAGGCGCGAGTCCATTTTTTCTCTTCGTGCTTCTGCAAGTAGTTCACAAAGGGTGAACTTACTTTTTTGCCCAAGAACCTCGTACGTCGTTGTTGTCGTGGCTCACTATCATCATCATCATTCTCATCAATCGCCTAGGAGTTTTTTGAAGCAAATGTATTAGTTGTAGGAGATTCTGGACAAATTCACAAATGTACAAACTTGCAACAAAAATTAGTTGTTGTACTCACCGCCTGCTCCACAGCCTCATGAGCAATCTCGACAATGTCAGGAGACTTCTTCTTCTCATCATCCTTCTCATCATTTTTCTGGGAGTTTTTGTAACAAAATATATCAGTTTTAGACAAATTCACAAATGTTCAAACTTGGAACAAAAATTAATTTTAGTGTTCACCGTCTGCTCCACAATCTCAATAATCTCAGGAGACTTCTTCTCCACATCAGCCATTTCATCAATCGCCTAAGAGTTTTGGCAACAAAAAATATTCGTTTACGAGAACAGAAGTTTAATTCTGGAAATAATGTACAAATGTTCGTTTACCTTATTCTCAACCACCTGCTCCAAATCCTGAGGGGACTTCTTCTCGGACCTCTCCTCGTGAATCGACTAAGAGTTTTTAGAACAAAAAATATTAATTCTAGAAGAACCAAATGGTTATTTCAGGAAAAAAATGTACAAAAGTCAATTGCAATAGTAAATAATTTACCTCATTGGCAACCACCTCATGCTCCTTCTCCTCATCTTCTTTCTTAGCCTCCTTCTCCTTCTCTTCTTCCTCCTCCTCATCCTTCTTTTCCTCTTCCTTCCCTTCTTCATCTTCCTTCTCTTCTCTCTCAGCCTCGTTATCAACCACCTACGAGTTTTTGGAACATAAAATATTAATTTTAGGAGAAAAGTACAACAAAACATCTTGTTGTTCGGAGCTCATTCAAATCATGTGCATGCTTGAAATAAATAAGGAACATGTTAAATTATAGTCCACCAAAATGAACATGTTAAGTGTCAAAAGAAACTTACCACATGAACAAATTCAGGTATTTCACTTGATTCTCCTGGATTTGAAGGATTCTCATCTCCTTACTTTGTACTCCCAGCTCTCTCTGTCATAGAATCATTCCCAGGCTCCTTGCTTCCTCAAATGCCCGATTAATGGCATCGGGGACGAGCTGACTCAAAGTTCTTTCAACTATCGAAGGCAACAACTTCTTCAGACAGTATGAGACTTCTTCCTTTATCAATGCTCTAAGGAGATACTTGTCCATTCCCGAAGTTTCAGGTTTCCTAGCCTCCCTCTCTTCCTCACCATCAGTAGCCTCAAAACCACGAGCCTTCTTCAAAGGTTTGTGCATCGACGCCCCAGCCTTTCGCTTATTTTTCTCTAGCTTCTTGTTTGAAGGGTCACAACTACTTTCCAGGACTCGTGGTGAATATACTCCAACCCCAATGACAAATCCAAATCAATGTCAACCATGTGAGGAGCATTTTTCTCGGCATTCGTCAAAGTCATTGGAGTACATTTAATCTACAGAGAAAATGCAAAATAATATTATAAAAAATATGAAAACTCTCATAACAAGATATATGCAGGAAATTATATGTATAATAAACATATTTACCTCCGGTTTATCCAATTCATCCACCCGATTAAAATTTTCTTCGGACAAAGCCACCTTGTGCCTTTAGGTAGGCCATCTCCGATAAAAGTAAATCCTCCGGCTTCTTTTACAAACTCGGGCATCATCTCACAAGCCCATATCTATTTAAGAACAATAAATCGCATTTGTCATTTTTAACAAGTAGAACACACACGGAAAATAAATTACAAATCTTGAAATAGCAAAAGTACCTGAAGCGGCATCAAATAAGCATGGATGTTGAATTGAAAATCACAACCCTCTTCCGGCGCATGTATACCAACATCAATGTAATGGTATAAACGTTAGAAGGCATATGCACCCCATGGAAATTTTTTAAAATTCTCCAAATCTTCCACTAATGTCCAAAGCCATAGTGGCACAGCCGATCTAGGGTCGGGTGCAAAGAAGAAAATGTGGACGACCAATATCAAGGAAACTTTCAATGCGTCATCGGGGTAATTCAAAAAATTACCCTTCTTGAAATCATTCAATAAATCTACACCTACAACACTACGACCATCAAAATGGCGTCGATATACCCCATCTATCGGTGGTGGAAAACTCTCATTCTCGTCGGGTATGAAAGTTGATTGACCAAATTTCAATCCTGTAATTTGGCAAAACTCTACTTTACCAAATTCAAAGTTTTTTCTCCCAACTCTAAACCAACGCTCTTTCTCTCGAGCGTCATCCACGACTACCTCCCTACCAAGTAAAGAAAGGAGGAGTTTTCCACTATAGTAGGCATGACTATCAAATATCAAAAATTGTCCAAAACATGAATTTTCAAAATCCCTAAGACGACCACAAAGTTCGAGTTACGAATTAATATGGCGTATTACTTGTGGCTTTGTTTGGCAATTTATTTTTCTACTCCAATTGCAAGGTTGGTTCTATCTCCAACTCCAACCATCACCCTAAATAACATGAAACATAATATATTATTTATTTGGTTAAAAGTTTAAATATAAAAAAATTAAATAAACAGGTTTCTTAAGCTCAAGAATAAAGTTTCTTGACCAATAAACAAGTTTCTTGAGTTCTTTCTTGAGCAAAGAGACAGGTTTTTTGAGAAAAAGATAGGTTTCTTGAGCATGAAACAAGTTTCTTGAGCAAGAAACAGATTTCTTGAGCTCAATAAAAAGGTTTCTTGAGCAATAAACAAGATTCTTGAGCAATAAACATGTTTCTTGAACAAAAAAAAAGACTTTTTTCAAATAAACTACAAAAATCTTTGTTTCTTGCTCAAGAAACTTGTTTCTCCTTCAAGAAACCGGTTTCTTCAATGTTTTAAGTTGAACAAACAACTTCTTCAACGTTTGAGCAAAAAACAAAAATTTATGAAACATAAACTCATTAGTTTTTTCTTCAACAAAACAAGACTTTTTTTCTTCAACAATAATCAGGTTTCTTGAGCTCAAGAAAAAGGTTCTTGACCAATAAACAGGTTTCTTGAGATCAAGTTCTTGCCCAATAAACAGGTTTCTTTCCTGTTACTTGAGCAAAAGACAGGTTTCTTGACCAAGAAATTCTTGAGCAAGAAACAGGTTTCTTGTCAAGAAACCTGTCTCATGCCAAGTTTCTTGAGCAGAAGACAAGTTTTGTGAACAACAAAACTGAAGTTTTTTTCACGTGAAGTACAAAACTTATTCTTGAGCAAAAAAAAATCATACCTCATTAGCAGTTCAAGACAAGTTTTGTAAACACAAAAACTGAAGTTTTTTCACGTGAACTACAAAACTTATTCTTGAGAAAAAAACATCATACCTCATTAGGAGTTGTCATCTCGTCGTGTTCCAAGAATAGCGCCTCAAAGAGATAAGAGGTTTGTATGAAAATCTCTTTTCAAATTAAGAAAATGAAGAAATGCCTCATTAAGAGTTGTCACTCAAACAACTTATTCTCCCTTTAAATTACTAATTAGTTACCTTTTTTCATGTTTTAATCTAGAAGAGAAATAATAGATTTGTTACTGATGCAAATAACAATTTCTGTACATGTTTGTTTTGGTGAATGCAAATCATGGAATGTTTAGTGTTGATTCCACATTTGTAATGATGCTTAACCAATTACATGACTAATGGTGGGTCTCAGTAGCAATAATCATTTCAACTAAACTAAATGTTGAATTAACTCAAATGTACAACCTAATCTAAAATTAAAGCAAACAATTAAAAGAAAAGACGCTGGAAATTATAGAAGGTAAATTGCAAAATTTCGTTTTGTTTTTTTCATTCATTTCGAGAGAGATAGTAATTGATGGTTCACGGTTCACATACCTAACACCAGCTCCAATCACAACTAATTTTAACAAATGAATCTGAAATTGCAAACGAGTATGAATATCCATAGTAATTTGCAGGCAGAAAAATATAAGGAAGAAAATCACGCACAAGGGGCACACCTTTCACTATATAACTCCAGTTTAGATAAAATAATACCAAACTTACACAAGGGGATAAAAAGAAATGTGTTCCTTATTCCATTCTTGGCTTTAAAAAGAAGCAACAAGTAAAAAAGTAAAGAAAAACAGATGTATTTTCTCGATATAATTCAATGTGTTAGAGTATATATGACAACACTAGGCATATATCTTTTAACACGAGATTTTCAGAGAAGGATATAATTTCTAATCAACTTTATGTGTACGGCAAACGACAAACAGGGGTAAGAAACATGTTCTCACCTACTAAGTAGTGCTTGTATGATTCTCTAAAAACCTTTAACATATAGCAACTTAGCAAGTATCCTCACTTCCTGAATAAATTTCATCACTAGCAAAAATAATTTTGAAACCTTTATTCAGAGGGATCAATAAGAGTTAATAAGCATAAAGAAGTAGAGGTTGGAGTTAAAAGGATAAAATGGAGCACTTAACAAGTGATACTGTTTGGAAAAAATAGGGAGTATTTTGAAATTACTTAAAAAAGTGATTGTCAGCTCCAGTTGAGTGCATAACTTAATCAGCATCTAAACCAACGAATTCGGTGACACGGGCAAGAACTGAATGGAAAATAACAGGTGTTCCACACACATGACCTATCGCTACATAAAAATAAGAAGACTTACATATGCAATAAATGGCCAAAGTTTGCTCAGTATGCATGTAGAGAAGCACATGATGAATAACAAGTAGTTAATTCTATTTGTACATGACGAGAAATATGGGATATTTTTTTACTTAATCTAACAACCAACCATGTAAACGAATAGCCGAAAAAAAAATGACCAATTGAGGCAACATTCTGGAAAATATTACTATTATGAGCAAAAAAAATTAATACCTCAATTTAACCATACATATCTCAATTGGAAAAAACAATTTCAGTGAACTCAAAATGCACATTTTAACTAAAAAACCCTGTAAATCGACGGAGTAGAAAACGAGCCTAAATAACACACAAAATAACACACCTTCAATCGATAGAGAAAAAACTTCAATCGACCGAGAAAAAACTTCAATCGATGGAGCCTAAATAACACACACAAAAATTACAAAAAACACCTTCAATCGACGGAGAAGAACTCAAAATACACATTTCAACTAAAAAAAACCCTAAATATCGCCTAAAAACACAAAAAATCAAAAGAAAAAAAGAAACCGAACCTTAAATCGCCGGAAAAGAGCGCACTCGTGTAGTCGGAAGAGAGACCTTCAATCGACGGAGCCTAAATAACACAAAAAAATTACAAAATATCGCCTAAAAACAAAATAAAAAAATAAAAAAACCCCGAACCTTAAATTGCCGGAAAAGAGAGCACTCTTATAGCGGGAAAAGAGAGCAATTTTTTTTCACTGGAAAAGAGAGCAATTTCGGGAGAGAGATGAAATGGGAGCGGGAGAGAGAACCAAAAAGGCTAAAAGAAAAAATTTAAGAAAAAGGTTACCAAAAAATTTAAAAAAAGTTTCAAGGGCGCATTGGTCTTTTTGAGACCTAAAATGGTTATATTTATTATTTTTAAAAAGATGACTATATTTCATTTTTTGTTTTGGTAAAGTGCTATGAAATACCATTAAGTACAAGAGAGCCCCACCACGAAAGGAGCTAATAGAAGTACGGGTTACAATTCATCTAAATAAAAACAATCCATCTAAATAAAGGGTAATGTTAAAGCCCCATTACGGAACTATTCCGTTGTGATTGTAACTGTTAGGTCATCATATAACTGTCGTAGATAGTTGATCTAACGGTTACAAACCCCGACGACGGAATGGTTCCGTAACGGTCCAGTAGAATCTCCCCTAAATAAAATCATCTAAAATGAGAGATTTGATAAATTGCAATAAAAAGGTATTCTACATTCCATCGACACAAATCTACAAACCACAACTAAGTGAGAGTGTTTTCATTCCAGATTTTGAACTCTTGCTAAAAATCCTACTGCATTTAATTGAACTCTTAAAACTCATGAGGCAGAATCTGTTTTTTTCGTGCGAGACAAGAGTGCCGTGACAAAATCATCCAATGCCTTGACGGAAGACCCACCCCCCTTCTCCTCCGAGTCCATGGCCAGAGCACTTGTTATGATGTCCTTAATCTCCCCGGCTCTCCTCCTCAGGCCCTCACCCTCCTCCCCCTCCCCCATCACCCTCTCTATCACATCTCTCACCTGCTCCCTCTCTATCCT
>CACSLK010003174.1:6599123-6610710 GCA_902706635.1 Striga hermonthica
GAAGATTCTGAATCATATAATTTATGTTCACCTCAATAATACACATAGTATAAATATTTTTCCATATTAATATGTGTTGGATATTGTATATTATTTATTTTAATTTCAGTACGAATAACAAAATAAAATTATAAAAGAAATAAAATAAAATAACAAATATATAATTTTAGCATATAAATTTAATTGTTACAAAATAGTTATCATTAGAGTCATCTAAATGAAAATAATGAATATGTTTACTTAATATTCGATGTCATTGTCAATGTTATTTATAACATTGCTCACATCACATTCGTTCAAAAATTGTTACGCCTCACGTATTTGAAAGCAAAAACACAATAAAAGAAAAGTAATCCATATTAAGAATATTATAATACCTGAGGTCTTGGGTATGACGCAAATTAGGAAAACTTAAGATACTATATTGATAGAAATTGTATCAACAAGGTGCATAATCCTTTTGTCAACGAGCTAATATAAGATTCAAAGTTGTTATTTGGACCAATGTGCGTTATAATGTCAAGATAAAACCATAAATTTATTTTAGTTACAAACAATAGTGACAAGAAAAGAAATAAAAATATTACATATTTACATGATAAAAATAACGACAACAATGATCATGATTTCAAATGAGGAAAGAACCTGATACTCAAACTTACGTTCCGGAAACACAATTCCAGGATCGTGAAGCAACCATTAATGTTGAAATGCCAAAAACCACACGTGTTGCTGTTGAGGGCCGAAATAATTTAAAAATATTAAATTTTATTTTTATTGAAATATAATATAAAATTTATATTGAATTAATGGATAATGGGTCTCATGTATTTAAATGAATGTGTAGGAATGTGAGTGTGTGTGTTTAAATGGAGAGAGATTTAGTTGAAAGATGATGTGGAGATGATGTGATTGAGAAAGACTGTTACTTTTTGATATTGAATGAATGAGATGTGTGTTAAATAGTTGTGGATGCCCTTAGTGAATATTGTTAAGTATATAAAGGCCCAGGCCCATTATGGCATATTATCAACTCTATATATATGGCCCTTCCATATCAAAGAAAATCATCAACACAGAAAACCCTAGGTTCGTAACATGGTATCGAGCCACAACAAATAATTTTTTTTTTCTTCTTCAAGTCTCACCTTCCATACCATTCATCTCGCCGCCCCCATATTCACTCTCCGGCCAAACGTCGCCAAAAAATACTGCGCGTGTGAGTCACACGCGCCGGAATAGTTTGCTGTCGGGAATCTTACGCGCCGGCGCGTGGGGACCCGTGGCTTGCCGGAATTTTTTCCGGCGAACGTTTGCTGGATCGGAATTTCGAGAGGTTGCTGACAGTGGTGTCAATTTTCTGTTTTGAAGTCTTTTGGGTGTCTGTTTTGGCGTTTTTCAGACCAGTCC
Source organism: Striga hermonthica (assembly GCA_902706635.1). NCBI lineage: Eukaryota > Viridiplantae > Streptophyta > Magnoliopsida > Lamiales > Orobanchaceae > Striga > Striga hermonthica. The sequence continues at coordinate 6,600,534 of CACSLK010003174.1, forward strand.
TTTGTCGTGGTTAGGGTTCGTTTATTCCGATCGATCCCGACACTATTCAATTCCTGATTTGAGCCTTCACTCGTCCGTCTTGTGATCTTACGCTGCCCATCACAGCCTCACCTCTCTTATACATCATTGTTTGCATATCACCCGCCTATTGCGGAGGTATTTTGTCATCTGTCGTCGGATCATGTCGTAACTCAATGCCATTGTTATCAATATCACTCTCGATGGCCAAAATTATCTGGAGTGGGCTTTTTCTGTGGAAACAGTATTATTGAGGGGTTATGGTCTAGCCTTTCACTTGAATGACGGCCCTGAACGAAAAGTTGACAATAGCAACGTTGTTGAGATCAGAACGTGGCAAATTAATGACGGGAAAGTGATGGCTGCCATCTTCAATAGTGTCAAGTAGTCCATGATTATGAGTCTTTCCACTTTTCGAACAACTAAGGCGATGTGGTCTTACTTGCAACAACGCTACGTTCAGGATAGTGGTGCACTCTTGCACAAACTTATGCAGCATATGCATGTCATTGAACAGAATGTTATGTCCATTGATGAGTACTACTCAACTTTTGATCGTTTGATGGGACTTGCCTCTATGCGTGGAAGAGGAGTGTTCAACACATATATTTGTTGAGAAATTTTTTATATACCGCTTTGTCATGGGGGTTAGAGCATAATTTGAGTCTATTCGTACATGGTTACTTTATAATTCTTCTACTCTAACCATGGCACAAGCATTGTCTGAGTTGATTGCTGAAGAGGCTCGTCTCCGTTCGATGTCACTTGCTCCATCGACAATATCTCATGGTGTGTTAGTTGCTTCTCATCGGGCATCCTCCCAATGGGTTACTGCACCCAAAGGTGGTTCTTCAGACTCTTGTCAGCATTGCGGGAAAACAGGTCATATTGCAGAAAATTGTTTTGCTCAGCATCCAGAAAAATTGGCTAAGTACCGTGCACGTCGTCCTGCTCGGACTCGTGGTACGACTCCTGTTACTAAAGGGTCTGCATCCGTTGACACTGCTTCTCCTGTCAATGCTCCTCCTCAGTCTTGGGTTCTCGATTCAGGGGCAACATTTCATGTGACTTCTGATCAGTCCCAGTTGGTTGCCTGCAAATCGGTCACTGATGGTACTTCTATTCAGACAGCTGATGGCACATCTTGTCATATTACCCATTAGGGTTCTCTATGCAATTCACGTTTTTCAGTACCTAATATCTCTTATGTTCCTAAGTTATCATAAACCTTCTTTCAGTTGGTCAAGTCACTGATCAAAATTGTTTTTTTGGATTTGATGAATCATCTTTAGCAGTGTCAAACGGGCCGGTCCGGTCCGGTCCGTCCCGCGCTGGCCGCGGTTCAAACGGGGCGGGCCAAAATGGCCCGCATGTGTACGGGCTAGGAAATCCATGGCCTGTGGCCCGCCCTCATTAGCCCGCGGGCCGAGTCGGCCCGCCCTCATTAGCCCGCAGGCCAAAATCGCCCGCCCGCGGGTTTTTTTGGTATTATGTACTCTTATATACTTTTTGGTTTGTTTATCCTTATATTTACTAGTATATTGATAAACTAGCAAGGCTTCATGTGTAATGATGTTAAATATTTGTCATCCAATTTTTATTTTTATTTTTTTATGAATAGTTATAGGGTATTTACGCGGAGGAGAGACTTAATTCACATAAAATATTATTTGATTCATAGTATTTTTATTATGTAAAAAAGTGTTTTATGTGCATTCACAAATCTTAATATCATTGTCACATTTTAAAAAATATAAAACAGATAAATATGGAAGAAGAAGAAGAAGAAGAAAAAACAGCTGCCGAGAAGCCCTTCGTGAAAGAGATGAGTTGCACAGGAGGGTTAGGGTCACGTAGACGTAGTAGAATGAAAGTGAAGAGTTTTGAAACTTGAACGACGCAAGTTAGAAGTTAGAAGTAAAAATAAGAAATACTAAATTTAAATAATATAAAATTAACAAATAAAAAAATAATAAAAAAACAGGCTGGACCGCGAGCCAGCCTGCACCAGCCCGCTTTAGACCGTGGGCCGAACAGGGCGGGCCAAATAGGCCCGCGATTGAACGAGTTGGCCAAGCAAAGGCCCAAGCCCGTCCATTTAGGCGGACGGACGGGCCAGCCCGCGGGCCATGGCCCGTTTTTACAGTGCTACTCATCTTGTTTTATTTAGGATCGTCGAAGCGGGACCGTGATTGGGACTGGCCATCGCCGTAGGGATTCTTCCAGTCTTTACATCCTAGACACTTTGCATCTTCCCTCTCCACCTGGTTCTACCGCTCGTGTGTCCTCCATTGCCCCGTCTTCCGTCTCATCCTTCGCCAAATGGCATCATCGTCTTGGTCATTTGAGTGGATCCCGTTTGTCTACTTAGATTAGTAATGGTTGTTTATGTCGTACTTCTATTGGGTCTAATTTTCATTGTAAGGGTTGCAAACTCGGGAAACAGTTGCAAACCATATTCTACTAGTATTTCTCATTTAGCTAGGCCTTTTGATCTTATCCACTCTGATGTATGGGGTCCTTCTTTTTACCCTACAAAAAGTGGCAATAAATATTATGTTCTTTTTATTGATGATCATTCTCGTTATACTTGGATAGATTTTATGAAACACCGTTCTCAGTTGTGTTCCATTTATAAAGATTTTGCTCGCATAGTTCATTCTCAGTTTTCTACTCCTATTCGAGTTTTTTGTTCTGATTCTGGTGGTGAGTATTTATCTGACAATTTTCGTCAGTTTTTGACCTCTGAGGGTACTCTTGCCCAACTCTCCTGTCTTGGTGCATGCTCAGAGTGGTGTTGCGGAGAGAAAACACCGCCATCTTATTGAGACCGCTCGAACCCTTCTCATTGCCTCTTTTGTTCCTTCTCATTTTTGGGGAGAAGCTGTGTCTACAGCTGTTTATCTTATTAACCGACAGTCGTCTTCCAAACTGTCTGGTAAGTGTCCTGGTGAGGTTCTTTTTAGCTATCCCCCTAGCTATGATAATCTTTGGGTTTTTGGATTTACATGTTATGTGTTACTTGTTCCTCGTGAGCGCACTAAACTTACTCATCAGTCGGTTGACTGTGTCTTTTTGGGGTATTGTCTTGAGCATAAGGGTTATCGTTGTTATGATTCCTCTTCTCGTCGTATGCGTATATTTCGTGATGTTAACTTTGTCGAGGATCGTCCTTTCTTTTATAACCCTTCCACACACCCCACATCTTCTTCTTCTTCTACAGAGCTTTTCTTGATGAAGTCCCCACCTCTCATGATGAGTCTCCACCACCCGTTTTTTATGAGCCTTCCTCATATTACCACCTATCACACAGGTTTATACTCGTCGTCCACAAGGTCATACAACGCTTCCGCCTCATTCTCCTGTCTCGGCCACTCCTGATATTCCCGTACTAGACGACACTGTTGATTCTGATGTGTCACACGATATTCATGGAGAGTCTTTGGATCGTCCGAGATATAACTTACGTGATCGTGCTACTATTGAGCCTCCTGACCAGTTGGGTTTTCCACGTGCGAGTGCTATTGTTGATGATCCATCCACTTATCTGGAAGCTTCGTGTATTATAGAATGGCAACATGCTATGTCTGAGGAACTTGCTGCAGTTGATCGTACCGGCACCTGGGATTTTGTTTTGTTACCGTCACATGCTGTACCTATCACGTGTAAGTGGGTTTTTAAGATTAAGACAAAGTCGGATGGTTCCACTGAGAGATATAAAACTCGTCTTGTTGCTAGAGGCTTTCAGCAGACTCAAGGACGAGACTATGATGAGACTTTTGCTCATGTTTCTCACATGACCACTGTCCGTACTCTGATTGCGGTGGCTGCTACTCGTTCTTGGACCATATCTCTGATGGATGTGAAGAATGCCTTTCTTCATGGTGATCTGCACGAGGAAGCTTATATGGAGCCACCAGTTTATATGCAGCCACCACCGGGTGTTAATGCCCCCTCCGGACACGTTTGTCGTCTTCGTCGTGCCTTATAATATGGTCTTAAACAGGCTCCACGTGCTTGGTTTGAGCGCTTTGTATCTGTCATACGGGCTGCTGGTTTTCTCCTAGTGATCATGATCCTGCCTTGTTTATTCATCTCTCTCCTCTCTCCACGTGGACGTATTCTACTTGTTTTATATGTTGATAATATGCTGATTACGAGAGATGATGATGCAGATCATATTTCTCATGTCAAGACAGAACTTGGTCAACAATTTCAAATGTCCGATTTGGGTCCTCTTAGCTACTTCTTGGGCATTGAGGTGATGCACTCTGACTCGGGCTATTACCTTTCTCAGGCGAAATACACACAAGATCTTCTTGTTCGTTCTGGTATTACTGATAATCGGACGACTACACCTATGGATCTTCACTTGCAGCTTCGCGCCACTGACAGTACGCCTCTTGAGGATCCCACTCGATATCGCCATATTGTTGGTAGTCTGGTTTATCTTACAGTCACTAGACCCGACATTGCTCATGCTGTGCATATATTGAGTCAGTTTGTGAGTTCTCCTAGTTCAGTTTATTTTGGGCATTTGCTTCGTGTGTTACGGTATTTAAGTGGCACATCATCTCAGTGTTTGATCTATTCTCGTGATAGTCCGCTTCAACTTCATGCTTATTCGGACTCTACTTGGGCGAGTAATCCAACAGATTGTCGTTCTGTCACTTGTTATTGCATTTTTCTTGGTTCTTCTCTTACATTGAAGTCCAAGAAGCAGGTTGTTGTATCTCGCTCTAGCACAGAGGCAGAGCTTCGAGCACTTGCCACTACCACTTCAGAGATTATATGGCTTCGGTGGTTGTTGGCTGATTTTGTTATTTCATGCGATGCTCTTACACCTCTTCTTTGTGATAATACTGGAGCTATACAAATTGTCAATGATCCCGTGAAGCATGAGCTTACAAAACACATTGGTGTCGATGCTTCCTTTACCCGATCTCATTGTCATGAAAAAACAATTGTTCTTCAGTATGTGTCTTCGGAACTGCAAGTGGCAGATTTTTTTACCAACGTACAAACTAGAGAACAACATCGACTTCACTTGCTCAAACTCAATGCTTCGGATCCTCCACCTCCACCTTGAGTTTGAAGGGGGGTGTTAAGTATATCAAGGCCCAGGCCCATTATCAACTGTATATATATGACCCTTCCATATCAAAGAAGACCATCAACACAGAAAACCCTAGGTTCGTAACAAATATGACCCCCAACTGATCCTCGGACCTACCATATCCTGTAGTCATGAAACCATCTTCGACTTTGTTACAAATGTAGGGTTTTCAATAGAAGCCAGTTGGAGTTTTGAGGGCGCATACTATTAAAGGGTTGTGGATGCTCTTTGTGAATATGACCCCAACTGATCCTCGAACCTACCATATCCTGTAGTCAAGAAACCATCTTTCACCTTGTTACAAATGTAGGATTTTCAATAGAATCCAGTTGGAGTTTTGAGGGTGCATATTGAAAAACAATTGTTTTTTATGACAATGAGACCGGGTAAAGAATTGTCCATTGCAAATAGAGCTGGAAGAGTCATTGTTGACAATTTTCCTGGCATAGTGTTAATAATGGACTAGATCAAATGCTCAATTAAATTCTAGTGCTTCTTCTATTAGTGAAGTTTATAGAAAAAAAAATATCAAACGACGCAATGCACCTTGCGTCGCTACGAAACAACCTCCTTGTATAATTACAAGGTAAGGTCTGCGTACAACCCAGACCTGGGTATGTTGTTGTTGTTGTTGTTGTTGTTGTTGTTGAGACCAGGTAAAGGAAGCATCGACACTAATGTGTTGAAACTGACTAAGAAAATGACTAAAGTTAGAAATCCTAACCTTATTCTAGCTCAACCCAGACCTGGGTATGTTGTTGTTGTTGTTGTTGTTGTTGTTGTTGTTGTTGTTGCTGAGACCGGGTAAAGGAAGCATCGACACTAATGCCATGCAGAGCTGCAAAACTGATTTTTTGTATAACACACTAGGGATTACAAGGTGTACATATAATAATAAAATGAAATGTAAGTAAAAAGAATCAGTAACCTAATCTACGGGATTACCATATCACCTAGTTGATATATACTAATCTATACCATATCTAGAATAACAGGGTTAATACGCGGGAGTGTCTATAAATTAGAAACATGAGGAAGATCCCCCCATATTGACCCCTATTATGAAAACATGGCCCTTGGTCCAAAAATAAATTTGTGAACATCCTGTTAATAAAAGATACATGTGTTACAAACCTTAGGGTTTTGGACAAAAGAATAATCTCACAAGAGAGGGCACACCATATATATAGACTTAGGGCTGCAATATATATGTTGGGCTTATAATACTTAACACCCCCTTTCAAACTCAAGGTGGAGGTGGAGGATCCGAAGCATTGAGTTTGAGCAAGTGAAGTCGATGTTGTTCTCTAGTTTGTGCTTTGGTGAAAAAATCAGTCACTTGCAGTCCTGACTGCAAATACTGAAGAACGATTGTTTTCTGATGACAGTGAGATCAGGTAAAGGAAGCATCAACACCAATGTGTTTTGTAAGTTCATGCTTGACAGGATCATTGGCAATTTGAATTGCTCCAGTATTCTCACAAAGAAAAGAAGAGGCGTAAGATCACCACATGGAATACCAAAATCTACTAACAACCATCGATGCCATATAATTTCTGATGTGGTAGTAGCAAGTGCTCGAAGTTCTGCCTCTGTTCTAGATCGAGATACAACTGCCTGCTTCTTGGACTTCCATGTAAGAGGAGGAGAACCAAAAAAAATGCAATAACCAGTGACCGAACGACGATCACTTTGATTGCTCGCCCAAGTAGAACCCGAGTAAGCATGAAGCTGAAGCGAACTATCACGAGCATATAATAAACACTGAGATGATGTTCCCCTTAAGTATCGTAGTACACGAAGCAAATGCCCAAAATGAAGCGATGTGGGAGCACTCACAAACTGACTCAATATATGAACTGCGTGAGCAATGTCAGGCCTGGTAACAGTAAGGTAAACGAGACTGCCTACAATATGTCGATAGCGAGAGGGATCCTCAAGAGGCGTACCATTAGTGGGACGAAGCTGTAAGTGTAGATCCATAGGTGTAACTGTTGTCCGAGTATCAATAATACTAGAATGAATAAGAAGGTATTGTATGTATTTGGACTGAGAAAGGTAATAGCCCGAGGCAGAATGCATAACCCCAATACCCAAAAAGTAGCTAAGAGGACCTAAGTCAGACATCTGAAATTGTTGACCAAGTTGCTTCTTGGCATGAGAAATATGTTCTGCATCATCTCCCGTAATCAACATATCATCAACTTATAGAAGAAGTAGAGTACGCCCACGTGGAGAGAGATGAACAAACAAAGAAGGATCATGATCACTAGGGGAAAAACCAGCAACCCGTATGACAGAGACAAAACACTCAAGCCAAGCACAGGGATCCTGTTTGAGACCATATAATGCGTGACGAAGACGACAAACATGTCCAGAGGGGGAATCAACACCCGGTGATGGCTGCATATAAACTTCCTCATGCAGATCACCATGAAGGAAAACATTCTTCACATCCATCTGAGATATGGTCCAAGAACGAGTAGGAGCCACTGCAATCAAAGTACGAACAATAGTCATGTGAGCAACAAGAGCAAAAGTCTCATCATAATCTCGCCCCTGAGTCTGCTGAAAGCCTCTAGCAACAAGACTAGCTTTATATCTCTCAATGGGACCATCTGACTTGGTCTTAATCTCAAAGACCACTTACAGGTGATAGGCACAACATCCGATGGTAACCAAACAAGATCCCAAGTGCCAGTACGATCAAGGGCAGCAAGTAGTTCATCTGACATAACTACTTGCCACTCCGGAATACTCGAAGCTTCTTGATAGGTTGAGGGCTCATCAATAATAGCACCCGCACGTGGAAAGCCCAATTTATCAGAAGGCTCAATAGTAGCACGGTCACGTAAATTATATTGCTGAACAATCTCAGACTCTCCAAGAATGCCATGTGACACATCAAAATCATCTAGGACGGGAGCATTAGGAATGGCCATTGTAGTAGAATGAGGCGGAAGCGTTGTGTGACATTTGGCACGACGAGTATAAACTTGTGTGATGGGTTGCTTATTAGGTGGAGGCTCATAAAAAATGGGTTGTGCAAGCTCATCATGAATGGAAGAAGGAGAAGCAGGAACATCATCGTCAACAAAGGAAACAAAGGAAACAGGAGGAAGACATAAGAATGACGTAGACTCTGAAGAAGAAGAAGATGTGGGAGGAGTGGAAGGGTTATAAAAGAAAGGGCGATCCTCGACAAAAGTTACATCACGATATATACGCATGTGGCGAGCGGAAGAATCATAACAACGATAACCCTTATACTCATAACTATATCCCAAAAAGACACACTCAACCGACTGAGCAGTCAGTTTAGTGCGCTCACGAGGAGCAAGCAATGCATAGCATGTATATCTGAAAACCCGAAGATCATAGCTAGGGGAAATACCAAAAAGAACCTCACCAGGACACTTACCAGACAATTTGGAAGACGGCTGTCGGTTGATAAGATAAACAGCTGTAGACACAATTTCTCCCCAAAAATGAGATGGAACAAATGAGGCAATGAGAAGGTTCTAGCAGTCTCAATGAGATGGCGGTGTTTTCTTTCCGCAACACCATTCTGAGCATGTGCACTAAGACAGTGCACAGGAGAGCTGGGCAAGAGTGCCCTCAGAGGTCAAAAATTGACGAAAATTGTTAGACATATACTCACCACCAGAATCAGAATGAAAAACTCGAATAGGAGTAGAAAACTGAGTATGAACCATGCGAGCAAAATCTTTATAAATGGAACACAACTGAGAACGATGTTTCATAAAGTAAACCCTAAGTATATCGAGAATGATTATCAATAAAAAGAACATAATATTTATTGCCACCTTTTGTAGGAAAAGGGGACGGAACCCATACATCAGAGTGAATAAGATCAAAGGTCTAGCAGAATGAGAAATACTAGTAGGATATGGGAGTTGCAGCTGTTTTCCAAGCTTGCAACCCTTACAATGAAAACTATACTCGATAGACGAATGACCTAAACAACTAGTACTAATCAAAGTAGACAAACGAGACCCACTCAAATGACCAAGACGATGATGCCACTTGGCAAAAGATGAGGTGGAAGACGAGACAACGGATGAAACACGAGCGGTAGAACCAATGGAAGAGAGAAGATGTAAAGTGTCTAGGACGTAGAGGCTCGAAGAACCTTTACGGCGATGGCCAGTCCCAATCACAGCCCCGCTTCGACGATCCTGAATAAAACAAGATGAGTTATCAAATCCAACAATACAGTTTTGATCAGTTACCTGACCAACGGAAAGAAGATTCATTCATAGATAATTTAAGAACATAAGAGATATTAGGCACTGAAAAGCGTGAATCGCAAAGAGAACCCTCATGAGTGATATGGCAAGAAGTGCCATCAGCTGTCTGAATAGAAGCACCATCAGGGACCGCCTTGCAGGCAACCAACTGGGAGTGATCAGATGTCATATGAAAAGATGCTTCAGAATCGAGGACCCAATACTGAGGTGCATGGACATGAGAGGCAGCAGCGACGGAAACAGACCCCTTCGTAGCAGTAGTCGTACCACGAGCCCGAGCAGCACGACGCGCACGATACTCAACCAACTTTTCTGGATGCTGAGTGAAACAATTCTCGTGATTGTGACCGGTCTTCCCACAATGCTTACAAGGATCTGGAGAGTCACCTCTGGGTGCACTAAGCCGTTGAGAAAATATCCTTTGAGGAGCTGCGAGAACACTCTGCGATACAGACGGCGGAGCAAACTGACAGAGATTGGAGACGAGTCTCTTTAGCAATCAAATCAGATAACGCTTGTGCCATGGTCAGAGTAGAGGAGTTATGAATCAACCGTGTAAGAATGGACTCAAATTCTGCTCTAACTCCCATGACGAAGCGATAAATAAAGAACTTCTCAACAAACTTTTGCTGAACACTCCTCCACCGAGTAGTGAGGTACCATAGAGATTAATGGTCCCATCAAACGATCAAAAGTAGAATAGTATTCATCAATGGACATGGAGTTCTGTTCAATGGCAGCCATCACTTTCCCATCATTAATCTGCCATATT
>CACSLK010003174.1:6629640-6648798 GCA_902706635.1 Striga hermonthica
AAAAAAAAAAAAAATGCTTCTCAACATTCTGGCAAACCAAAGAATTCAAACCAGGGATTCATAAAATCACGAGACAGCTGCAGCTGGTTCTGTGGCCTTAGCTAATTTTTCCTTCTCAATCTCTACTCTCCTTTGTTCAGCATGCTGAGCAACACCATTGGCGAGAGCTTGATAATGAAAATCAAGTGTCTGCGTCAAGTTCTGGAATCTCATTGGATCGGATGCTTGCAAAGCTACAAGATATAATTGAATGGCAGATTAGGAAACAGTTTAACAAGATACATTAGTACTAACTAACTCAATTAAGGGTTCATAGAGTGATGAATTACAAACATACCTTTAACAGTGTCGACAAAGAAAATAAATGGATCAATATCATCAATGGGCGATTGCAACTCTTCATCATCACTGAAATCATCATCCGAGTCCTCATCATCAAATTCGGTGCTACGGAAAGCCTTGGCCTGCATCATCATCATAGATTTATAAAGGCAAGTTGCCCAAATGGAGAACAAAAGCACAATGATTCAAGAATCTCCAATGTATATTAGGTCTCCCTCAGTAATGATAGTGGAACCAGGCTAGTCTTCTTCTAATAGTGCTCAGACATCCAGGATTATTGAGAAAAAAATTTGAGTTACAAAAACATGCTGAGTAATCTCACTGCAGATGCCTCTGAATTTGGGAAAAACTAGATGCAACTCAGGAATTACATTTTGATATGCTCTAATTCCCAACATCCTATAGAACACTTCGTGTCATCATTGTTTGAAATCTGGTAAAGGATAATACTGACCCTAGCAGCCAATTTCTGAAGTTTAGCACTCTCAGCTTCATCTCCATCCTCTGCATCTAACCCCATATCCTTGTCGGAATCAACTTCATCATCATCCTCATCCTCAGTTTGAAAATTGTCCATGTCGTCATCATCTTCACCCTCTTCCTCCTCTTCTTCCTTAGCAGATTCTGCTTGAAATTAAAGCGTAAATAAACAGACAGTCTACACAAGTACAATAACCAACATAATAACCACGGCGCAAGACTTTCATCGGACAACTGTTTCATAGATATGCGACGGAGGTGCAGCTGACCTGCCAACTGATCCTTATAGGCGACAAGCAGGTCGAGAGTGGACTTGAAAACACGCTCCAATGCTTCTCCCGGCAGCTGATCAGCAGAGAGAGGGAGCAATGATGTCAAGCCCAAACAGCATACCTTTTTATCCTGTTCCCTGTAAACAAAAATGTGTGATACACCATAAGCATGTAATTTTACCAGAGACAGGAAAATAACAAATTCAAGCAAATTAAACAAATACCTCTTAAAGTTAGCACGTTTTCCACTCTTTTTAGTTTGTTGCAACATCTGGAACCAGAGGTTAAAAACTTCTGTTGCGACATTAAGCTTTTGCAGTATGTTGAGTGTCAAGGATGCGTTGTAATACAGGGCATCAGCAACCTGCCAAAAATCACCTCGTTTCATTCTTTAGTTCTCAACAAACCACAAGTTTCAACAAGGTTATAGAAAAATGCACTGCAATAATCATCAAGAATACTGTAACACTCAGTCATGCAAAATCAGCAATCCTTCCAGTCTTTCAATTACCCAAAAATGAGAAAAAACCAACTTGCATGTACCGCTTAGGTTGATCGAAAAGTGATAAAACTCATGCCTATGCACAAACAGGAATAAACCAAAACCAGAATACGATCAAACCAGTGGGGACCTATGTTGCATACAGAACACGTTGTCTAGGAAGGGGAATCATCCACATATATCCTCAGGAACAACTTAAATCACATTTCATAGCAATACCTTTACCTAAACACCTTTCCAGTTAATACCAGCTGCCGATGACTCAAGACTGAATTAGCTGTACTAACCTCTTCCAAGTTGGATAAGAAACAATGTGTCAAGATTGTTCAAATTCTAAGCAGATGCGTACAAAAGATCAGAATCGAGCAAGAAACACCAACTTAACAAACAAAATTGACATGGAATCAAATATTAAAACATCTGCGTACAAGCAAATAAACAGCTTTCCTAATGAAAGTGATTAGCCTTCAACTACTGTGTAATCTAAAGATCAAACATCGCCTCCCAGACAAGTACCATAATCCACAAGCAAATTTGATATTGAATCACGAATGGAAACAAGTTTGAACTGAGTTCAAGCAACTACACAGCTTTCAGTGAAAGGGAGTAGCATCTGCTACTGTGTAATCTAGGAATCCAGCATCTCCTCAGTGAAGTGACAGAATCCTCGAGCAAGATAACAACTTTTCGCATAAAGATATGCCATTAATAATTTTTCAAATAAATTTTACTCCATCCTGAATTAGTAAAAGCTTCACGTTTTTTCCCAGTATAACCAGCAAAAAGTGGAAAAAATAGTATCAAACAAACAAATCGCTAAAGCATATAGATGAAACTGTTTCTACAAAGGTACTCAAAAGAAATAAACATTGTAAATTATATTTTGCTCAACGAAAGTAAGTTTAGCAAGGTGACACAGCTCCAAAACAGTAGTTCCAAATTTCTATTCTAGCGACAAAGTTCAGCTAGGTCATGCAAGGAAACATTAGTTACTTACCACTTCCATCAAGAGGCACTTTAAATAAGGTCTCTCAGTGCGACGCAAACGCTCCATAGTGATTCTCAAGTACGGCTCAACCCAGTGATCAACCTGACCCCTACAGTTTTGAAATACCACTTGAATGAGCTTGGGTGCCGGCTCAATATCACTATCCTCCAGATTTTTGTCACCCATCACCTGTGAGTAACATAACATTAGCTAAAACATTTCAAAAGATTCATCTAACTAGACTCCTAATACAACAATGTCCACTCACAGATGAAATCATGTTCCAAAGGCTCTGCTGATAATCTGGCTCCTTGCAAGTAAGAAAATGTGCAGTGCTTCTGGATATATAGTTATCTAAAGGCACCAAGATATCTGAACATTTGACAGGCATGAGAGATGTTACAAACGTAATACGCCATTTTTAATAACCAAATTAGTCGCACAACATAAAACCGTGAATCACATTCACAGCAGAATCCAACAAATGTACAACACTAGTAAGGCATCTCAACTAAAATGCAGATCGGACAGATACTTTGAAATATAAAGTTTAATAGTTCAATAACACAACAAGACCGCAAGCATACATGATTCAATAAATGAAAGCCCTCTCTAGGATTTAAAATGCAGATATGGTCAGATATTTTGAAATCTAAAGTTTAATATATATTATATATATATATATAAAGAGAGTAACCATTTACAAAAAATAGTAGAAAAAAAAATATGGGAACATTTACTGCATTTCTTCTCTGGGAACTTTTAAAATATATGCATTAATTGCTTCCATATACACAATTTGTGAGATTCAGATCAGATCAAATCACATATGATCAAAAATATTTTTTCCTTGAATAATTTTATTAACATCTGCAATAATTTCATTGATATTCATTATAATAAACTACAGATTTAATTTTTTGTGATTCATTTGATTTTTTTTTAACAATATAGACATGAAAATATATTTTAAATTCTAGACATGTTATCTTTTTCACAAATATTTATGAAAAATTGTAATTTTTTTCTTCATCTTTATTTCATTATATATACAAAAAAGAGTAACAAATTATTATTCAAATTACTATAATTTACCATTTAGAAGATAAATAAAATAATTATATTAACAGTTATTTATTATTTTTATTTTGATTCTTTCCATAGTGAATTTTTTTTTTAAATATATTTTCATTCATAGTATACTGAATAAATTACAAAGCATTATAATGCAAATTATTAAAAATCTCTTGATTATAGAAGGGATTTAGTTTTTGGTAATTACTAAATCAAAGATGTTTAATTATTATAAAAAAAAAAGTAAATTCTAAAAAACCATGTTTGTATACTTTGGAAAATATTTGTACATAAAGTTTTATTTTAGATTTACTTACATAATTTAAATTAATCACATTAATCCAACACTGCTTCACATCAACCTGGACCATGACCATGTTAACGTTGTATTCCACTTTCTTCTGAATCTTACTAATTATACATACATTATATATTTTTTTTACATAAAATAAAAAGGAAGAATAAGACTACTTCTATAACGTTTATAAATAATAATAATAATAATAATAATAATAATAATATATTACTGCAAATATTATAATAAAATAATAATTGAGTATTATAAGAGGAACAAGAATAAGTAAAATTGTTATTTTTATTATATCAAGGAATAAATATATATACTAAATATACTAAAGTCAAATTTATACTACTAAAACATGTTAGCACTAACAACTCAAGTTTAATGTCCCCATTAAATAATGACATTGATGAGAAGATGTGGAAAATACATGATCCAACTTTATTATTTTTTAGGCCTTAACGGACAAGCCTTATGGGAATGACTCATTTAATATCTATGTACTAGTCAAATTTATACTACTAAAACATGTTAGCGCTAACAACTCAAGTTTAATGTCCCCATTAAATAATGACGTTGTTGAGAAAATGTGGAAAATACATGATCCAACTTTATTATTTTTTAGGCCGTAACGGACAAGCCTTATGGGAATGACTCATTTAATATCTATGTCTCGTGCATCGCACGAGCTACTTAATGGACAAGCTCTATGGAGAAATGGCTCATTTAATATCTTTGTCTCGTGCATCGCACGGGCTACGTACTAGTAGTCTAATAACAACACAAGACCGCTAGCATACAGGATTCAACAAATGAAAGCCCTCTCTAAGAATAGAATCACATTTTCCCAGTATTGAAATAAGTTTGCAAGTAAAAAGTAACCTGGTTACACACTACATGCTAGAGATCAATAACTACGCACCTACAGGTCAAAATAATCAAACAAAACTGATGCCAGTACATTTCATACATAATCCATAGGACCAGAAAATAAAATGCAGGGTATAAAAAGAACTTCAAAAAAATCATCTAAGTTTAAGGGTAAATAACAAGTGTAGAGATCAACAAAAACATTATCAATATAAAAAAGGTAGTTGCATTGATAACCACACCTCACAATGGTCGCTCGAAACTGGGGTGGCTAATTTGTGATATATACGTAGGAACACCGGCTTAAATTTCAAGGGTTCAATTTCAAGTAGTATGAGTAAACGTGCACAGGATAGAACTTCCAAAACCCAGACCAGAGATGGCTAAGCTAAGCATGATGTGGATCACAATTATTAATAATCTCACCATTAATGCTTCAAATCTTATCATATTGATCGAAGGGTAAAATAAACAAACCAAACAAGCAAAACCAATGCAAATTTAGAAGTCAATGTAGTCATAAGAAAATTAAAGGTTAAATTATAGCAACATACTTGGGAAAAAATCAATTGCCCAATCAGCCAGATCTTCCATCATTAATGGCCAAAGACTCCACATTTCCAGGGATATCGTAGGTGAGAAAAATGTCATATAAGAGACGATCTCCAAGACTTCCTCAAAAACCTCTGCAAGAATACATAGTTGTCAGAAGCAAACAAGAATATCACTGAAGTACTCAGATGTTTAGCTCTCTTTTCAGCATCAATCATTTTACAAATCTTCCACTATAAGATTCATTAACCAAATGCTTCCCCAACCATGATACATACTTAAGAGACGACAGTTACCACTCTCTGTTCATCACTATCATGAAATCCTGGATCAGAAGGCAATAAGCATCTCATCGCTTGAATATACTCAATACAAAACATGTGCAAAATTCATGCTTGGGCATAGCTAATAGATACAATTTAATTTAGCAATCAGGCATCTCTCCAATATCAAACTCCAAAAATCACTCTAAAAATCACACACACCACAAAAATATTGATATAATGATGACTGAATAACTGAAACATCAAGATAGTGAATTTTTTTTAAGTCCTGTGTGTTTTAGCTGAATATGTATCCACTATAGAACTGCCTACAGCTTTTAACCATCATTAAATATTTCTATTGAAACATGAATCACCACAACAAAGTTAGAACAGGACAGCCACCTTGTCCATCTGTAGTCAGCATCCTCGACATTATCGGCAATAAAGTTGGCTCAATATGTGCGAAGAGATGAGGCAGTCTGCTGACTGACTCAAGGATTGTGCTTATAGCACGCAAACAACCAACAGCAGCTAAAGCACCAGGATCATCACCTTCCTCATCTGCTTCAGCAGTATTCATGCACTTCCAAAATGCTGCAGCCTGAAAATCAAAGTTGGTGATTCCAACGATGACAGAAAACAGTAAGTTCAAAATGTCCTATGTTAGTAGATTAGTCCTACCAAATTCTGGCACAATCCGAGAGCATAGGGAGCCATCTCCTCTCCAAACTTGTCTACTATAGTCTCAAGAGTAAACACAAGATCTTCATTCTCCACTTCGTTCATAAGCTTGAAAAACTCTAAACATTATTTTAAAAGTTAAAGAAAATCCAGTTAGAATGGTGCAATAAGTGAAGAGCAAAGTGGAAGGGAATTTCACAAACCATCGAGTAGCTGTGGAAGAATTGGTCGGATTTCATCCAAATCTGTATAACAGAATAATGAGTGGTCAGGCATTTGTCTAACAATAAATTTCTACAGCAATAAAAAGAGACATAAAGCAAGGAAAACTGCACCATTGCAGGCTTCCACAAAAGAGCGCAAAGCAAAGACAGAATCAACACGAACAGGAAGTTCTGGGTCACGCATCCCAGCAACAACACTGTGCAATGCTCCTCGGAAGTTATTGGGATCAGAAAAATTAATATGTGCATATTGCCCTGCAACCCACGCTGCCTGCAATCCAGTATTGTTGTAAAGAAATACAACAATGCATAAAAATATGGTGGAAACAAAATAATAATAATCCCATCATGGATAAATAACATATCAAGACTGCAGAAGATGTTGAAATACAAAAATCTCCCTTAGCTGACTATAGCAGGCATGGCATAGTGGTATGATCATCTAATACTAAACAGAAAACGGAACACATATATTATCCATGTTTTAATTAGAACTCAGAAAAAAGGATGCTGAGAACTTAATGTCCTTTTTGTTCTTCTTTACAACTACCTGTTGCCATTTTCCAACCAATCATAGAAATAAAATATTGAATCCTTGTTTGCCTTTGAATTTTTTCATTGCACCATTTACAATTTTCATTTGCCACGTCAAATCATCTTTTAAATTGTAGGCCCCACCACTGCCTCCACTCTCTTACTAAAATAACATGACATTTATCTGATGGGACCCACAACCTATGTAATCATATCCATGTTATATTTTACATTCAAGTTAAAATGATGAAAATGGACCCCACCAACCACTTGTAATTGCTCTATACACAAGATTATCTGAAGAAATCATAAAAAGATATTCTTAATTTTTACTTGCAAACTCATGCGTTCTCAAAAAACATTCCGTAACATTAGAAAACGGAAAATGGATGGAAACACAGCATCTATAAGTAACATGTACTACAGCAATACTATTCAAGACAAAGTACCTTAGCCCTAAGATGCCCCACAGGACTCTTGAACTCAGGGAACACATGTTGTACAAGCATGCGTTCCAGCTCAGATTTGTATGGTTCCGTCTGCTTTAACTTATCACACAATGCTCCAATGGCAAGAAGTGCACCATCTTTCTGTCTATAAGGCTTATATTCTGTTGTTGCCTCATCGTACCTAATATATGGTCGTGAGTGGATCAAAAAGATATCATCAAGTTATTTAATTAAACAACTTGTAATAAACGAGATGATACGTACCTCTTAAAGATCTCTACAATAAATAATAAAAACTTCTGGAGATTCTCCTTTCCCCGTTTCCTGACAAGCTCACTCACAAAATCCATCGCGGCAGTTCTCGGGCTATATAAATCCTCGATTATGTCTAGAGACATGAACAAACAATTAGATGTGTCCAACTCTATTTAGGAGTTCAAACAATACACGAGAAATGTACGATGGGATTCTCAACAGACCATAGCCCTTCCTCACATATTCATGTGGGTCTTCGTCCCAAAGCCGTTGATCATTGTCATTGAAGCACATAAGCGGAAAGATAATCTCAAAAAGAACAACATCGAGTCTTGGCTGCAGCTGACTGTACATATTAGTTTTTGAAATGCTGCAAAATGACAAACAACAAAATCAAGACAAGCATCAGGGGGAAAATAGATCCAGAAAGCACATATATTCGCCTTACAAGAAAAAAACTAATTTTTCATTAAATAATGATTCCTGAGAAATTTTTGGATTTATCATTGTTCAACATACATCAGCTTTTCTCAGGTTCAGTAACCAACACACATGGACAATACATGTATTCAGTTTCCCACCAAACCAGACTGTTAAATATATAAATTCTGAAGGGAGGGAATAGGTTTCCCATTACTTATGTTACTCCTACATTTCTTTGTTCATTTGCAATCCTAAGGTGATGACAAAGAACTGTCTTACTGCAATCTTATTAATATTATCCCATCCAATATGGTGATAATAAAAAGACCCAATACAGTATGGTGAACTTCCACACAAAAAAAATTGTAAGGTTTTCTTTAGATTATTGAAAAAGAAGTATAACAGGTGTACTAGGCTACTAGCTACACAGAACATTGCAGAACAAGAGGTACACATTTTTAAAATAACTCTAACTGAGAAGATGCTAGCATCAACAGTTAATAGAATTATTGCACTTACCTATTACTGAGATATTGCAGAATAAGATTAATCACTCTATCAGGCAAATAGCCACCAACACGAATCACATTCAACAAATTTAGATGGTACTCCAAAATCTTCCCCGCGTAATTCTTCTGGAACATTTGGGCAAAGGCTTTGTTATCTGGGTTTTGAAGCTTTACATCCCCAAACCTTGAAAAATGCAAAAGTATCAATTTGGATCAAGTTATACGAAAGAATTGGGCTTATGATACATCATGTCACATCAATTAAATGTAATTTATATTTATTGTACATATAAATAAAAAGCTACAAGCATACACCACAACTATAGATTATACACTTCTTTCTACTATTTTGATTAACTTTTACAAGTCCATATTTCAAACAAGGCTCATGATACATCAGTTTATTTCAGCCATATGCCCAAAAGTAACAACATACCGAGTATAAAGGCGGTTTAATATGTGAACTGTCCACTTCTTAACTTTCCACCAACCCCACGATTTTCTCAGCTCAGAATCAGCAGGTTGTCCTTCCTCAGGGACAGGCTTCTCTAGAATATTCAGGAAGAGAACCATCCAGGCATTGAATACATTTGGGTCAAACAACTGCTTCGGAACCTCCAGCTGAGGAGCGGAACTCATCAATTAGTAGGCATTAGATGTTATTTACAATTCAAATTCAGGAACTATCCATGTAAACTTGATTTTTTAATAACATGGGTGCAGTCGCACGGACGAGATTATCAATACTAAATATAAGGAGCGGTACAAGGTTCGGACTCTGTATCAGCACTTCAAAAGAATGAGTCGTACCACTTGAGCTACATCATCGTGGTATACAAGTAAAAGTTTGATATATTTTGTCAAAAGGTTACAGCATAGTTAAACAGATATCATTACATTATACTAGCTATAAGAAATTCCAATTTTATCATGTCTAAGTTAGTAGACAATAATCTTGAATATGAGGATAATCAAGCCACCAGATACTACACTGGTTATGCAAAATAACATTCTTATTTAAAGCTGCTAAAATGGATGTGCAACGAGAAAACATAGGTGCCCAGTCCATCAAATTAAAACAAGCTTAAACATCACGGAAGTGACATCTTACGTAAATAGATGACCAGAAGATTTTGCAGATCAGCTTTATCAAATCTGCCACTTCAATTGGAGGATTTGCAATCTGAACAAGCTGGTTAAATATGTTAAGCAGTGGTGGAAATGTTTCCGCAACAATGTGATCAACTGGCAGTCTTTCATCATCAGACTTAAACCTGTCAATTACAAAATCAAGAAATCAGCATCACAGAGATCATATGCATCAAGTAATATATGGACAAGGTAAGAAACATCTCTTAGTAACTCGAGTGATCATGTGTTGCTTCTTTATTAAGTATTGTGATTGTTTGATGAAAATCAAGACACATAAAACGTGTCTGTAAAAAGGGAACCATCACAGTTTCACCAAAAATTTTAGTGTCAAAAAACAGAGGCTAAAATCATATTTAAACTCTGGACAAGATGAGTTCTACAAATTACCACTGAGTAAATCGCCTCCAGAATTTATATTTCGTGTTAGAAAGTATCTAAATCTAATAACATGATCATGGACTTCAATAACACATATAAAATGAAAATTTTCCATGAGGATGACAGGCAACATTCTTAATCCACAACCTAAGAGTAGAAGTTAATGCACTTGCAAATGCACAAGAGTATGGGGAACTATATTGATTATACTAAACCAAGAAGAATTGACACAGGGGTGGCCAAGGTTCACACCAATTATACGATGCCGACACTTTTTGCCTTCACATAATGGAAGACAAGCTCTATCGAAATCATTAATTAAGATAGTAAAAAGGCAATTAAGGGACAAGATACTGAAGAAGAGCACTTCAAATTAACCCACTCATATTTTCTAGAAATGATCCTTAGGACAAATAAAGCTCCATAAACTTGCTGGTCCTGCAAATTATGCTTCACCCAATGCAAAAGAGATGGCCACTGCTCTGGGTAATCTGCATGTATAATCGTTTTCAAGCATTCACCCAGCTGTGATCTGTTCAAACCAGGAAATGATGCAGACAGTCAGTTCACAGATAATTAAATTCCAACCAAGTAATTCAAGTACAGTTTGCTAATTAATTCAGACATAACTGCCTATTGACATTAAAAGTAGAGACTGACAAAACCAATTTGGAGTAGCCTCAGTTCAAAATTTGACTATTTTGAAGCAAGTTACAAATACTTATGTCATGACCTCATCACTAACTGAAGATAGCAGCATGCACAAATAATAAGGATATTATAAGAGAGGTGAGCATCAGTGATACCTCAAAAGTGGGGGAACTTGGGCCACAAAATTGAGAATGTTCTGTCTCACAACTTCCTTCTCCTCGGGTAAGATCTTTGATATTTCACCTATTAGCAAATGAAATGCAAAATTATGTGCATACTCAAGCTTCCGTCATTATCAAATCTTGACATCATAATACAAAAATCCCTGTAAATCAACTGGAACACTCAGGTTTTACCTTCACAATGCAAAGTTCCCATCAATGGTAAAGACCCAATCGGGCTCTAATAGAAAATTAAGAAAAATACTACATCTCTTATATTGACTCAAGAATTTCAAGAAAATAAAAATTAAGAAAACAAAAGTATTTAGGACAAAAATAACCCATTTTATATTTGAGAATTCTGTCCAGAGTTTCAATCTTTATATGGATTATTTCCTGACATGTTTAGAGAAGTTCTCTACTTGTCTCTAGAGACACTACTCAACGGAAGCCTTCAGGCACTAGAAGAAGATAAACAGGAAAGCTCGCTAGGTCCCAGAATCAAATCAACATTGTTTGGGAAACAGCCATTTCAATCATACCAATTATCTGGAATCAAATTGCAACTCATAAAAAACAGTTAATCTGGACTCAAAAAGCATCAACCTAATGAATGTGATGCTTCATACACCAACTTACCAGGATCATGCGGCTCCCAGTTTTTGGCAATGAAATTCTTAAAGGAAATGCTGGCCACCTGTCTGACCGCCATATCGCAATTTCCTTCTACTATTATCTGAAGCAGCCTCACCAAATGCTGTGGCACGTACTGAAACTGCAGTAAGCCAATAAAAAAAACAGAATTAATATCAACAGAATCGAATCCCAGCAACTCCCCTAAATCGAACACACGCATCATTTCGCTTTGCAAGCTAAATTCACACAAACTTCAAGTAATAAAAGAAAAAGATCAAATCAGGAAATATTAAATAATAGTACCTGATTCAGACTTTCTTCAGCAGCTTTCCGTTCACTGGGATTGGGGCTGAGTGCACCCTGCAGGATCACCACCAAGCTCGGAAGATCCATCTCGCTTTCGCTTCAGTTTCTTCTGTAACCAAAACACCCGAATACGGCGGACACACAAAAATCTAACTAAACCCCAGGAAAGATGATCTCCAGGCGGAATGATTCTTGCCGGAATCTCTTTCTAGGGCTTAGAGAGAGAAAACGAGAGTGCGGTGGGAGAGAGACAGCGAAGAATGTGTGTTGGATGTATTTAAATGATTAGGGTTTTAGGTGAGGGTTGTTTAACTTAATACTACATTTTACAGTGTATGCACTGCACTCTCTACCATTAGGCTTCACGACACGCGCTATAATTCAAGAATCCATCTTACATACATCAAATGGGTTCTTGACTATTTGGTGGAGCTTTTTTGATTCAACTCCATTTTAATTCCAAAAGTGTGTATATATATAGAGGAATTATTCAAGCCCATCAAATTAATTGGATTGATTTTTTTTGTGTTGGATATCAAATCAATTGAATTAGAATATATTTGGGCTTCATAATTATGGATATAGATGTTCCCAATGTCTTTTACATTTGTGCTCTCCAATTCACTGTAACACGATTTATTTTCTCGCTTAGTCACCTACTAGTGAGAATCCTGTGTGATGCACGGGGTTTCGAATTTTAGAATATTTTTTCAAAACTTTATTTTAACAATATATTAGCCCGTTGACCCGTTTATTTTTTTTTCCCAAAATGATAGATTGTATTATAAATCAAAAGCACAAATGTGCGAATACACAACAGCCAGCGGCTGAATACACAGCAGCCAAACAGTTGAAAAAGTGGGAAGACAGGTCAGAAGACCGCCTAAAGTCCCGGCTAGCAATTCTAGAATAAAGCTCGAAACTAAAACTAACCAACTAAAACAACTAACAAACTAAAAGACCCCAACAGGGTAATACCCGAGTGTCGGATCCCACTGGGATAATAAAGAGACACTCGGGTTCACAGAGGTCAAACGACCCAGACAAAAAACACAAACCGAAAATACACTAACAACTAAAACACAGGCCAACCAGAAAAAAGCAAAATAAACATAAAGGGAGCACAGCCTTTCCCGCCAGATACATCTAGATTGACGGCAGACAAACCAACTCCAACGACGGCTCCCGAGTACGGAAACGACCGCCTGCCACTGCATATAGCCTAACAAGACGAGTACCCACACCCCAAAACTAATCGAAGAGCTGGTCCGCACTCCAAACTCGTGCAGAAACCTACACAGCTCGGCATCACCAAGTCAGCCCGACTGAAACAGCAAACCATTTTCCCCGCCCGAAAACACAACTAAACAACCGAGCAAAAATCGAAAGCGGCAACCGATCCCAGCAGAAGCTACGACCTCCCAATTGTGATCCTTCAATTCCAACGCGCCAAGGAAGAACCGTGAGGTCCCTCCGATCACGGACAAAATCAATACCGAGAAAAAAGCAGCAGAAAAGAAGAGCAAACCTCCAATTGACATATCCAGATGTCGAAACAAGAAGCTGCCCCAGCCAATCGCCACTTCGCCGGCGAAAAGGCACGGTCCAACGCTAGAAAATAGGGCAAGCAAGGAGAAAATAGGCGGCGAACCAGCCAGAGCCAAGAACAGCGAACCCAGCCTCGTACATGAACCAGCACAGCACCCCGACCCACACTGACGGCACCTGGACTCCGGCGCGCAACCAGGACAGAGAAGCACCTCCGATGGCCAGCGTGCAAACTGAAACCAACTGCATCAATTAAGACAAGGGTTGGGCCTCCATGGACGAGCGATGAAGGCAGTCCACCGCCGGACCCGGATTTCCGGCGAGGGAGTATCGATCGGCGAGATTGAAGTGGCTAGGGTTTCGGTCGAGTGAGTTTGGGTACGAGAGAACGAGAGAATGGTTTTTACAGTTGACTCATCTTTCCCTGTTGACCCGTTTATATTAATATAAATAATATTTTAGCATATATATTTATTTTTTAATAAAATAATAATTTTACATACTTTGGTTCATCATAATACTCAAATATTAGTTTATTAAAAAATTTATTGTCGTATAATGTCATTATTATTTATCACACTTATAAAAGTAATTTTATTTTTATCTAATGATAAATATTTATATTAATATTATTCGTTGATGTAATTAATTTAAAATTATATAAGCAAATTTATTGTTTATTGGGAATAGGGTAAAAAACTTTTTACCACCCGAACTATCACGATTTTGGCGTTGTACCATATGAACTTTTTTTTTGGCAAACCACCATATGAACTACACGTTTGTTTCACTTTGCCCTCCAAAATCGTACTTAACGTGGTTTTTGTAACAAAAAGCTGATTTACAAGGACATTTTGGGAATTACAAATTTTTAAAATATTGCAAAAGTACCCAAAGGACAAAATCAAAATTTATAAACCATTCAAATATAACACATTAACCCCTCTTCTTTGTCAAATTCTCAACTACAAACCCATTTTTTTTATTCATTTTCATCTTTTTTTCCAAAACAAATTAAGAAAATTTGTACCCCACCCAGAAAATCGCTGCCTGAAACCCGTGGGTGTCAACAAAGCCTCACCACCATTGCTAACCTTTGCCACCGCACCTCAGCCCTAAAAAATCCCTCAAAAAGCCGACCAAAACCCTAGCCACCGCCTCAATACGAGCCTCCTCCAGCACAACCCAAAACCGTACGTCGCTGCCGCCGCACCTCAGCCCCTAAAAACCCCATCAAGAGGCCGACAAAAACTCTAACCGTCGCCGCCGCACCTCAACCCAAAAAAACCCTCAGGATGCTGACCAAAATTTTAGCTGTCGTCTCAATCCGAGCCCTCATCCAGCACAACCCAAAAACCTAACCGTCATGCCCCAATCTGAACCCTTCTCCAGCGCATCTGCAAGCCGCAACACTTCGATGAGAACCCACGCTCGTGGTCATCACCTCCGGCAAAGGCGGCAAGAACACCACCACCGCCAACGATCTCTCCCTCACGCGCCTCGACTTCTTTATCGTCACCATTGACGCAGACGTCCTCCGCAACCTCAACAACGGCGGCAAATTCGTTGGCCGGAACAATTGTGCTCGTGGTAAGTCTTGTCGGTCGTTGGATTGAACAATTGTGCTCGTGGTAAGTCCTGTCGGGCTCGAGCTCGCAGCCCGAAATGAGAGTCAAAATGGCAGAAGAGAAGTAGACGAAGATGGGGTGCAGAATTCTCGACATTTTGTTTACTTCAGCTTTTTTTTAGATACTCAAAATTCCTAGAATACCCTCAAAAAACCAATTTCAATGAGATAAAACCGGGCTTAAACCTGGTATAGTGAGCAATTTGACAATCTCGCGTAGTTCAAATGATGGTTTGCCAAAAAAAAAAGTTCATATGGTACAGCGCCAAAATCGTGATAGTTCGGGTGGTAAAAAGTTTTTTACCCTTGGGAATATAATTATATGGAATGTAAGATAAAATGAAGTGGATAAATCTTAGAGCATCTCCAATGCTTAAATGTTGTTATTATATAAATTAAGTCAACTAATTAGATGGATTGTGAACCGTTAAGTTCAGAACTTTAAATTTAAAAAATTATCTCCAATGTAATGAAACACAATATTGTCCACTTGGCCAAAATAAACAAATTATAAGTATAAATTAAATAATTAGATATTTTAATTATGGTAATAATATTTATCTCTCCTCTCTTCATTGGTTGGCTAGTATGTGAAAGAGAATGTGGATAAACACATTCTTTTTTTTTTTCCAAACGACAAACAAATTAAAATTACTCAAACCAAACGTCTTACAATGCGAGGCCTAAATAGGCACAAATGTTACCTAAGCAAACTAAGTCTACTCAAGCAACAACGGAATGATGTTTACAAATCACCTTGCAAAGCCATTTTGGCTATAAAGTTACAATCTATACACAAATGAGCATCTAAACTGAAGTTACAATAACTAAATTGGGAGCAAAGTTGTCTGAATTTGCTAGCCTTGCTGCACAGCTGCTCCACATCTTCAGGCAATCCATGAATCAATTCTAACATTGGCTTGAAATCCACATGGCAAGAAATGTTCTTCCACCCTTTTGCTGCAGTTTGCTCCATCACCCAACAAGTTCCTTCAATGTAGGCCTCCACTGAACTTCCACTAAAGTCTCTAGATGTATCCCACAATTGAAGATCCTTGTCTCCTGTAAAAGCTTTGCCCCCCAAGACCCAATTTCCCTTCTTGAACCCAACAACTGATTGCTACCCCAACTCTCTCCCTCTGCCCCCTATTCACACTGCCAATACCACTGCATGGCTACAACCCCTCAACCCCCACCCTCCCCTACCCCTCCATCTCTTTGCCTACCATCATCTCTCCTCAGACTCTCACAAACCTTAAATTGTTGCCAAATCATCAATAGTCTGCTGCACTACCCGTTGCTCCTTAACCCATTTTTTATCAAACACCCAACTATTCCTAGTTTTCCATAGTCACCACAACAAATAAGTTGACAAACTAATTCCATCAATCATGTGGTTGACTTTGGGAGCTATACAGACCTCATACCACCACACCCCAAAATCAGGCTCAACTAAATCCACCATATCCCAGCAAACCCCCCAATAACTTCCAACACACCCTAGTCCTATGACACTTAAACAAAATGTGATTCAGATCCTCAAACCCCTCCCCACAAATATCACAAATCAGATCACTCTCAATGCCCCTCTTAGCCAGTTGTTTTTTGGAGCTGATAAAGTCATTCCAAGACCTCCACAGAAAGTTTTTAATCTTGTTTTGAACAGGCAGTTTCCGTGTGACCTGCCACATTTTCCAAATTTGAGTTCTAGAACTACAAGACCCTTTATCCCTAGCCCCCTGTCTACCCTGCTTCTTAATCAAGTCATAAACATTTTTAATAGAAAACACTCGATCTTTTCTCCCATGCCACTGTTTGTAGTATTTTTGGGCATGTGGTAACCGAGCTATCCGATTCGGGTCGTTCTCAAAGGAAGGCTCTTCGGAGCTTCGTTCACTATCTAGTCGCCAAATCACACAACCGAAAAGGTCCTAAACATGCTACTCGATTGAAGGTTTGAATTTAAGCTAAACTAATCTACGAAATTGAGGGCAATTGAAAGCAATTAACCAGGCAAGAGAAAGCACGCAAGAATATGAGAGAAATTAAGGGGGAAAGAGAGATTTTGGTTCGTCGAAGTCTCCATGATCAAACACACACAAATAACCAAACATTACCATGCTAGCTAAAACCCTAGGAAGCCAAACAAACCTTTAGCACAAGACGAGCAAGCATTCATCTCCTAATCACACATAGTCAAGCATTCACGATCTAAAGATTCAATATTTTCCTCCAAGCAACACAAGAACAATATCAACTTTCACGAAAAAATAAACAAAGATATACGAAGTAATGGGGCTTAAGACTAAGTAACCACTCTCACATGCACTTGGGAAGAGAAACTGAGTCAAAAGCTCGAAACTTTTCTCGAAATAATGTCGTCGGAAATTCACCGGAAAACTTGATTCATAAGCTCCAAACCAAAACATAAAAAGAAAAAAAGAAAATAGAGAGGATTTCTCAACTTAAAAGTTGGGAAAATGAGGGTGATGTCCCAAATTACAAAGCACAATGTCTATTTATAACTACACCACAAACACACACTAAGACACACACATTAAATGATGAAAACTCGCAGGATATGTCGAACTCGAAGGGTAGGTCTTTGATTTTCGCAGCTTGATTTCGCTAGCTAGGTGGAACTCGCAGGATACGTGAGATTCGCAGGATAGAGGATGAAAACTTGCAGGATAACATAAGGAATTCGCAGGCTAGCATGGACTCGCGGGATGGAGGCAACTCGCAGGATAGGTAGGAAAACTCACGGGATAGGTAGGGAAACTCGCGGGATAGGTACACTGCATGGACTCCGAACACCTTGAAAATTCGATTCTCTTAATCAACACGCCCAATTCACCGACAAACCCGATATCTAATGAAATATCCCGATATTTTATCGGTATAAATTACGTTCCGATATAATAACGTTATCGATTATTATTTTCGGAATTAATTGTGTTCAGTCGAGATTACCGAAATTTATTTTCGGCGTACCGATTACGTTCGGAATAATTTTGGTAATTAAGCGTTATGTTTAATTAAACAATTAAACATAAATCAAGTAATTAATGCCAAATAATACTCTTATTAGGTCTTAAAGCCGTAGCCTTGGGTGCGATTTAATTTAAGTGAGTTCTTCCCTAATTAATTAGTTAAGGCCGTACGTTTCCATAAGCTTAAGGAAAGATATTCACCTCATTTCTCAAGCTACGTGGCAAGTTAAGAAGAAGCTTAGTCATTCTACAATTTATCCTTGAAGTAACAAATGTCTTGAGCATATGAAAACACATCATGGCAACGTCACCCCATCATGCTATCGGTCATGTATATAAGCTTGTACTTGAACAGAATTTTTCCCCTTTTCTTAAGACACTTTCAGCGTATAATATCTCCTACTTCAGCAGCCTTTAAGAAGTTAAGCCAATTCCCAAAAATTTCCATCAAACGCACGGCCAAGAATAGCACAATCGCACGGCAAGCTTGAGTAATCGCACGGCGTACGCAAGGCGTAGGATCACGCCCTATTTTGCCAATTCCGTCGACCGATCGGAAAGGTAATTCTTTCTTCAGCCTATAATCATATTGTTAAGGTCATGATAAAGTCTATTGTTCGATCATGTGCGAGAATTTTAAGTAAAATCGTGCATATAGGCCGATCATGCCAAATAAGATCATTACGGAGTAATTCTCGATTTTTCCCGGCAACTCTTGAGCTATTGATGTCTAAATGTTCAGTTTATATTATTTCATGACCAGTCAGTCCCGTTTTGTCGAGTGAAGTTGGAGTTCTGTCGATGAAACGGCCCTAACCTTCGCCAACGCCTATCGCGTGGCCTCGGGTGACCTCGGGCCGTGTCTTGTGCCTTCGGTAAACAGCATGTTCAGCCGTGTGTTCATGTATTAAATTGTTTCAGTATAATATTTATATCATGTGGTTCGGTAGTTGCCGAGGATAATAAGGTGTTTTCGGCCAAGAG
>CACSLK010003174.1:6767795-6780309 GCA_902706635.1 Striga hermonthica
CTTGATGAATCGGGTCTTCCATCCATACTTAGACCGGTTTGTTATCGTTTTCATCGACGACATCCTGGTTTACTCGAGAGACGCCGACCAGCACGCCGAGCATTTGAGGATTGTGCTAGAGACCCTTCGCAAAGAGAAGCTATATGCGAAATTTTCCAAGTGTGAATTCTGGCTGGACCGAGTCGCTTTACTTGGTCACATTGTTACCGCTAAGGGAATCGAAGTGGATCCCAGTAAGATAAAGGCAGTAAGCAACTGGAGTACACCGAAGAATTCCGGTGAGATTCATAGTTTCTTGGGTCTTGCTGATTACTGTCGGAGGTTTATCGAGGGCTTCTCGAGAATAGCCCAACCATTGACCCAGTTGACAATGAAGGAGACCAAGTTCGTGTGGACTTCTCGGTGCGAACAAAGCTTTCAAGAGTTGAAGGCTAAGTTGACCACCGCACCTGTGTTGACCATTCCCGACCCGACATTGGACTTCACCATCTATAGTGATGCTTCCAAACAAGGATTGGGTTGTGTGTTGATGCAGCAAGGGAAAGTGATAGCTTATGCATCGAGGCAGCTGAAGCCTCACGAGCAGAACTACCCGACACATGACTTGGAGCTTGCACCAGTAGTTCATGCATTGAAGATCTGGCGGCACTATCTCTACGGAGGAAAGTGCGAGATTTTCACCGATCATAAGCGCCTAAAGTACATTTTCACGCAGAAGGAGCTCAACATGAGGCAGAGGCGATGGCTCGAGTTAGTCAAGGACTACGACTGCACCATTAGCTATCACCCAGGCAAGGCTAATGTGGTGGCCGACGCATTGAGTCGGAAGGGTCGTGGTGGACTGGCTTGTATTCTTACCAAACAAGAGGAGTTGATCAGAGAGTTCAGTAGACTCGAGTTAGACTCGGTGGAGCAATTCCCGAGAGTCAGTGGAGTTCTAGCATCCTTGGTTGTGACACCGACCCTTCGAGAGAGGATCGTGGCAGAACAGCCAAAGGATAGATATTTGTGCCGGATGA
Organism: Striga hermonthica; assembly: GCA_902706635.1. NCBI lineage: Eukaryota > Viridiplantae > Streptophyta > Magnoliopsida > Lamiales > Orobanchaceae > Striga > Striga hermonthica. Next base: position 6,768,815 of record CACSLK010003174.1, read on the forward strand.
GAGAGCTGTCTCAGGCGGGCCGGATCAGAGGTTTTGCGGTAGCACCTGATGGAGCCTTAGTCTTCGAGCAGCAACTTTGTGTTCCGAGAGTGCCAGCTATCCGTAGAGAGATCTTAGAGGAGGCCCATAACACCTCGTACTCTATTCATCCAGGGAGTACGAAGATGTACCAAGACCTGAAAAGGTCTTTCTGGTGGAGAGGTCTCAAGAGAGATGTAGCGAGATTCGTCGATCACTGCTTGGTGTGTCAGAGAGTCAAGGCCGAACATCAGAGGCCGTCGGGTTTGACTCATCCACTCGAGATTCCCGAGTGGAAATGGGAGAAAGTCACGATGGACTTTGTCGTTGGTCTTCCGAGGACGAGTGGATTGTCTGACTAAGACCGCACACTTTTTGCCAGTGAAGACGACTATGAAATTGAAGGAGTATGCCAAGCTATATATCCGAGAGATAGTCTGACTCCATGGAGTACCCGTGTCGATCGTATCAGACCGAGACACATGGTTTACTGCACGGTTTTGGATTTGTCTGCACATAGCTATGGGCACGAGACTTCATTTCAGCACCGCTTACCATCCCGAGACAGACAGGCAGTCTGAGAGAACGATTCAGACACTCGAGGACATGTTAAGAGCATGTGTTCTAGATCGAGGTACCTCGTGGGAAGATTCGATGCCATTGGTGGAGCTCGCCTATAACAACAGTTATCAGGCGTCCATCAAGATGACACCGTACGAGGCTTTGTACGGGCGAAGTGTTCGGACACCGTTGCAATGGGATGAGGTGGGCGAGAGGATGATTCTCGGTCCAGAGCTTATCAAAAGGGCATTCGAGCAAGTTCAAGAGATCCGAGCGAGGATCAAGGCAGCACAGGACAGGCAGAAGAAATATAAAGACAAGCGTAGGAAGGATCTGGAGTTCGAGGTCGGTTATAACGTATTTCTGAAGGTCTCACCGATGAGGGGTATGATCCGGTTTGGGAAGAAAAGGAAATTACGGCCTCGTTTCATCGGACCCTTCGAGATACTCGAACGAGTCGGCGACCTTACCTATCGGTTGGCTCTACCCCCAGAGCTTTCGGGAGTTCATGATGTTTTTCACGTCTCAATGTTGAGACGATATGTATATGATCCCGAGCACATAGTGAACTTTGATGAGTTTCAAGTCGGTTAGGACTTGACATACTAGGAAGTACCGGTAACCATTTTGGATCGAAAGGTCCACAAGTTGAGGAACCGGGAGATTATGCTCGTCAAGGTACAGTGGAGCCGCCACGGCGAGGACGAGGCGACTTGGGAGAGTGAGAAAGAGCTTCGGATTAAATATCCGAACTTTGTATTTTGAGTCCTCTTTTGTATTTTAGTTCTATGTAATTTCCGAGGACGGAAATATTTTAAGGAGGTTAGGTTTGTAACGCCCCATTTCATTTTTATTGATCATAGTGCATTTGCTCGACTACAAAATTGCAATCTCGAATTGTCTTTAATTGCCTTATATGATTTATATGTTTACTTGATGAATTTAAATGTCAATGTGATTATGTGATAATTTATTTTTCTAATGAAATTCCTTAAAAATGTGATTTTACGCCTTAGATATTTATTTGTTATTGTTATTTGATGTGATAGATTATTCATGTCTTAGTATTATTTTTCCATATGTGTATATATGTGTTGTGTATGTGGTTCATGCCTTAGAACTATTTTGTGCCTTAGTATCATTTATATGCCTTAGAACAATTTTACATATGATCCATGTGTGAGTGTTCTTTCCTATGGCTTAGAATTATTTTTCTATATGTCCATTTTATTCTAAATGTGATTGAGTGTAAGTTTGCTTTATGTATTAAATTTAAATATATTTAGTGCGCTATTTGATAATTTATTGTTGTTGCCTAAAATGTTTTCCTAAGTGGATGTATATACATATGTTATCATTCGGCCCTAGAATTTTCGTTTCTTCAAAATTGGAATTTCAAGCTCAAGCCTATCACAAGAAATCCTAACAACCCCTTAAGTTTCTAACCATCAAACACCTTACTCCGTCACCTCCTCATTTTCAAACCGCCACCTACAACTCCAAGAATGGGTCAAGAAACCATTCCCCTCAAAGTAGGAGTTTATCCCACACGTCCCTCACCACATTTTCAATTTTTGAACTATATTTTTGGGCTCTATTTAAGGCCCTACTCCAGCAAGACACCCTCTTCATTTGATTTCTAAAAGATCAGAAAATATTTTCCCTAGCCTTAAAAGTTTTGCCGCAGCACCCCTTGAAGCCATCGACACCATTCACAACATTGTTTAGCAGACATTTTGAGCCATCATCAGCCACGTAAGAGAGCCTCAAAGCAGCCCAACGAGCAGAGAAAGCCAACAAGAGCCGACCGAGCTTTGCCTAATTGTTCCAACCACGAAAGGAAGGTGCAAGCCCTAGCCTTTTTACCTTAGATTTTGGCCGATATTATATGCTTATATATGTACTGTTATATGTAATTTCGTGTGGTTAAGGCTCAGTGATTAATGTTTAAAAGCATGGCTAGAGAGTGGTAAGATTATACAATTCGAATTCATGCAGAGAGTTGGATTCGATATTTGCCTTGCCTAATATGTTCCGAAAATTATGAAAATTTTTGTGTTGATCCATAATTATGTTGAGAACAATACTGTAGAATTTCAGATTATTTAGATTTAAAATGAATTTTATAAAAATCATTGATTGAGGTGCTGTCCGAAATAGATTTTGTGTAGTATAGTTGACTTGTGACCTTGATTTGCCCTACCTATTGATGACCTGCTATGTTTAAACTTTTATGGTAAATTCTTGTGCCTATTGTGAGTCTTTGAGGACAAGAATCATTAATTTTAGATGTACACATCATAAGATAAGAATTTTGAAAATTATGTCGAGTTCGAGAATGTTTAGTTTCAGCTGCAACTTGCGATCGCCATATCTCATGCCTCAGTGACTGTTTTGACTTGAAATTTTTATGACATGTCTATCTAAATGTTAAAAGTAAGCATGTTGAGTTTTAGCTGATTCTGTTGGATTTTGAGGAAATGAAAAATGTTAGACCGTCAACATGTAATTCTGCCCTTGGTAGTATTATATTTCAATTTGTGTTCATGCTATTGACCTGTAACTTTTATGTAAAATTCTTTCATCTGTTATAAGCATGCTGTTCAAGTTTTAGCTCTTTTTGATAAGGATACAATTTTATAAAATTGTTTGAACCAGATAGTACCATTTTCATACCTTTATGCCAAGTTTGGGAATTTTGTTGAATGGCCTATATAAGGCTTTTCGACTTAAAATTTTTACAGGAGCTTTTTACTTAAGTTAGTTGATTTCCGAGCCTTAGATAGGTTCTATACGAGAACCCTAGATCAGTCCATTCAGTTAGTATCAACATTTATATGTCTTATCTATCTTGTGTAAATAATTTGAAATATCTGATTATCTGTAATTATTTGTTCTGCTTGTTCTATCTGCTTAATTGTGATCACATATAATAATAAAAAGATAAAAATCCATAACTGTAGATTAAACGAGGAGTCGAGCCCTCATTCAGACGCACGTGCATTTTCATCCAGTCAGTAAGTTTAAAAGGTGGGGATTTTCCATGCTATGTTCTAATTCTTAATAAACGCAAGGTATTTATGGTTGAGGTATGTTTATATTGATAATGTAAGTTGGATGGTGGTGAGCGTACCCGTCCTAGATATTTATGACTGAATGGTGGTGAGCGTACCCGTTCTAGTCTATTCGCCTGGATGGTGGTGAGCGTACTCGTCCCGGTTCTGTGGGAGGCGACCCCCAGAATGTGCACATCAATACCGGCCAGTGTCCGGAGTCTGCAGCATGAGTATTACAGTTCATTTATATATATATATATGCCAATGTCATCTATATCTGTTTTTATTATGAATAATTTCATAGTATGGAATATTGATGAGCACGTTGATTATTGCTCAACCCCCACAATTATCATTTTCAGGTTAGTATGTCGGGCGGGACTCAAGAGGGGCTCGTGGTGGTCATATGCAGTTTATTTATTGCTTCCGCTATTGAACAGTTTATTTTCCGAACATGTTATTATTAGCTATGTTGAACATTGTTTGGATTTCAGTTTCAATTTTTCAATTCATTTATTAGACTAGTATCGATCGCCCTGCTAGGTCTTGATGAATTGAACATGATTTATGTCGGGATCAGATATCCTGAAATGATTAAAAGCAGACATGATAGTAAAGTCAGTTATATGTTTAGTAAGTACCCTCATAGCATGTTTTAAAAGATAAATTATTTTCGAAAAGTTCTATTCATTTTCAAAAACTCTGATGATTTTAATGTACAAGTAGAGGGGCTTACAGGATCTTATGTTATGTTTTATTTTTTCTCTCTAGCTTATGGAGCTTATGTCATTTTTCGGTAGTTTTTACGACGACTTTCTTTTCGTTCAAGTTTCGAGCTTTTGACTCTGTTTTTCATCTACTACGCAATAGAAGATTGGGTAATTATCTTTAAAGCTCTTTACTTTGATTTTTGTCTCGTTTTTATAATGCTTATTAAGGTAAATTTGAATATTGTGGACGATGGAGGGAAAATCGGGACTTGGTTGTTTTTGTTGCCTGCTTGAGTTTATGTAGGAATTAATTGCTTGCCGATCTCGATTAAAGGTTATGACTTGATTAGGGCTTAATGAATTAGGGTTAGGGTTAATTACCTAGTGCTCATAGCTTGCAAATTTCTCTTCATTATTTGTTTTTCCTTTCCTTTTCGGCGATGGTATGAGACTCCGGTAGTTTAATTTTGCTATTTGCTCGTTATATGCTATGGTTCGTAATTTGTTGCTTGCTTAGTGTTAATTAATCTCCAAACCAATTGATTAGAATGTTTAGGATCTATTTTCTCTTTATGTGATTTGAACAATTAAATAGTGAACCAAGCTCCGAATCGTCTTCTTTTGAGAACGACCCGAGTCGGGTAGCTCGATTACCTCTTACCCCCAAATTTACCGAACAACGATTGTGATATCACGTCAATATTCGTTATTATGTATTATGATTTGAACTCTAAATTATGCCTGCAATAGCACAAACTAGAGAACGCTTATAGATACTTAGTTATCATCTGAATTCTTACTCAATTACGACTAAAGGAATGCAAAATGTTATGTAAACTTGCAGTTGAGTCATCAACACATGATATTAGTTTGATACCACTATCCAACAGTTCCAATAACCTGTGAAAAAATTTGTACCCTTCTGGAACCGTGTGATGATGGTATAAACATATTGTACGCCAAAGATGATAACGCGGATAACTTCCATTAAGTAGCGTGCTTTAGGCCACTATGAAAAAGAACGATAATATTACTCGGGACTGTGTATTGTAGTCCGATTGCATGATGACGTTGATAAAACTAAAGATACTGATAAATTAACTTATGCGAAGTAGGTCTTCGTAAAGACGATCAAGTAATAACACAAACATGATTGTATCTATTTCCAGCATTTTAGAACCCTACCAAGACTGTTTGTTTAGGGAAAGCCATCGAGAAGGAGGTGGATGATAAAGTGTCATGTTCGAACTAGACGGAATTAAATTGGCGGAAAGGTATCTCTAGTTTCAGCAACCTTGGTCGGTTGAAGGCATCATCTTGATAACCCATACACCGACACATGTTGCGGAAAGGAGAGATACCTCTCCGCCAAATCAATATAATCTGACACCGTCCGGTCCCAAGATAACACTCTATCATTCACCTCTCCCTCGATGTCTTTGCAAAAACAAACAGTATTGGTGGGGTTTTACAATGCGGGAAACAGATACAAACGGGTTTTTGTTAATACTTGGAGTTATTGCTCGGTTTTTACAATAACCCTTTTAGTTTCTTTATTTTTTTGTCAAGTGAAAAAAAAACGAACCGCCGAACCGCCGACCCAACCCGTAACCGGCTGAGAACTGGCGGGTCCATGACCCATCGATTTTGGGCCGGTTCATCGAACCGGCCCTTGGTTCTCGGTGGACCGGTTTACCTGTTGACTGGCCACGTCTAGTCTCTTCTAGTCATTTTAAATAGTGAATTCATTTGGTCCTCTGTATGTATATACTAGTCCTACTTGATAGATGTCTCTATACAATAAATAAATAAATAAATAAATAGTAATAATAATAATGTTGGCAGCAAAAAATATGTTATATCTCACGGCTAGAGTACATTTAAAATAATAATAATAATAATAATAATAATAATAATAATAATCTCCTTTCTTATTCATTCTTTTAACGATTCATCCTCGGGATGATTATAATAGCGAACAAAATGTTCCCGGAGTCGTAATCCATATGAGTGGACTTGCTTAGAGGAGAGATACATGAATTCCTACAACAAGACGAACGAGGACGAAATTAAAGATAACTTTCGAAAGTCATTTACAAATCAAAATTCATACTTTCCACGATTTTAAAAGATGACAGTCATTAAGTGAGCCGATGGGTTAGTATTTACTAGTACAGTACTCGTGCATCATTACATACTTTCTTATGTACAAAATTCTTAGTTTAAAAGATGACAGTCATTAAGTGAGCCGATGGGTTTGTATTTAAATTGTCCCATGAAATTAAAATATCATAAAAATGAAATTTATATATTATTGTACACTTTCTTATGTACAAAATTCTTAGTTTTGATTATTTGGAACGTAAATACTACATGAGTATTTGAATTTGATCTAAAATTATGCATTATTAGTTATTACTTAACAAATTACATTTAAAAAAAATAACAGATCTTATTTATTAAACAAGATTCTAATAGAAAGATAGTAGAGATTTTTAGGGTTTTCTCACACCATTGTTTTAATTCTAATTCAAAATATGATTAATTTAAAAAGAATCATTAGTTTTTCCTAAAAGTGAAACCGAATTTCCTACCAATACAAAGATTTTTTTTTTCTAAAAAAATTTATCCGAATGTTTGGTTTAAACAAAATGAAAAGAATCATCAATTTTTCCAAAAAAAATGCAACCGAATTTTTCTAACATTGCAGTGATTTTTTTTACCAAAAAAATTGAAGTGAAATTAATTTAATAAAAGATCAGAATATTTTGTTATGCAACTGTTTCTTTCCTACAAAAATTGACATGAACTTAAAAATAAAATTATATTAACTTACTAAAATCTCAGTAAAACATGGTTATAAAAAAACATAAGAATCCAAAATTATCGGTGCATTCAAATTTCAAAAAGTTGCACACGATTTGATTTGAATTTATTTTCTAAATAATTGGATAAGGTTTGATTTTAAATGTCAAAGATAAACGATTTTGTTACTAAAAAGTGGATACGATTTTAAATGTATATCCCGTCCAAATTTTAATTTTATTTTAAAATAAAAATTGGTTTTATCCAATTTGCACACATTATTTTAAAGAAAAAATTATTTAAAAAGATTGAATGAATTTGTTAAAAATTATACAATTACTTATTTCCTAAATTTGTATCCAATTTGCACAGTTTTTAAACTAATTTGTATTTGGATTTGTTTTCATGAATCTCCAAACTTGTTTACAAAAAAATAAATAAATAAATAAATAAATAATAGGATTCTGATTTTGGTAACATGATACGAAAAAAATATTATTCAAATTTTGACATAAGAATCTCCAAATATGTTACAAAAAATGAGATTTAGACAATGTTGCTAAAGATCTACATGGTTTTTTTTCTTTTTCTTTTTCAAAATTTCTACTAATAGTACGTCAACTCATTTATTTTTTGGTCAAAGTTACTACAAATGATTTAACCAACAACTTTTTTATATTAATATAGATATAGATAAAGATATAGATTCGATAGATGCTCGTTTTATTTGATTTATTTTCGCTGTGAACCCAACCACCGTGTCACATCCGTTGGGGAGATCGTCGAGCACACGACGTCCAACCACATTAAAGGAATACAACAAAAACATACAAAACAAATGTGTAGCCTTAATAAATGCACATAATTGCATTTTTTTCACTGCATTTTTAATTCATGCAAAATGCTCATTTAGTTCATACGTATGACATATCATTATATAAAAAGAATAATCTTTTTACAAACTTAGAAACAATTTCAAAATCATTAATTACATACTAAAATTAACATAATTAAAAAAAGTTTTAACTAAATGTCCATTTTGTTTGGAAACAATCCCCATTTATATGGACTCTTCCAATTAAATTTGTTAGATAAAAAATATGAAATATTTTTCAAAATTTTTTGTCCATAATTATCTCAATACAACACCTTTCTAATTTTTAAAAAGAATCCCTATTTATATGGATTCTTTCAATTATTTTTGGTATATATAAAAAAACCGAGATAGCTATTTGATTTCCAAAAAAAAATCAATAGCAATAATTTGGTAATTATTAGTAAGTATTTAGTGTGAATAATTTATATGCATACGTAATTTTTTATTAAAGTTAATGTGAAATCAATAATTGATCTAAATTTATTGATTAAAATTTTCAAAATGTTTCAATCAATTATTTATTTTTACCTAATTTATTTTGATTTTTATTGATATGCTACCAAAAGATGTGAAGAAATATTGGTTAATAAAATTTAAAATTTGTAATTTAATTCTACAAAGTTAGTTGATAAATTTGAACGATAAGGTAACCGACAACAACTCTAGAAAATTACGAGATTATATATATAATATATTCATATATCAAATATATATGGGAATTTAGTGTGTAGTCCAAATTTGAGTTCCAAATTTATAAGTCAAATAAGTAATTATTCATAACTTAAGAGTCAACATTAACTTTGACGACGTAAATGAAATAGTCAATTATTCATAGTTTAATAAATTACTCAACCACTTCAATTTTTTGATTTGAATATTTTATATAAAATAAATCGTCTAACTAATGAAACAATATAAGATTATAAATATACTTATTATTCACATATATTTTTAAATAGACGAGAAAAAATTACAACTTACCTATAAATTCGATTCAATTTACAAAAAATTGATTTTGTTTTTTTATTCCAAACAATCAGATTGTCGAAAAATTTTCCTTAGAACTTGAATTGAAAATTTGAAATTCAAAATCCATTTTTCATTTTAGTTGCCATAAAATTGGGTTTAATTCAAAATCTCTTCCTAATATAAAAGATTTTGTTCAAAATGAATTTCAAAAATATCTAATCATATGCTTCTATACATATCCTTAAATGAAGGATTTTGTGCCTCTTTAAAATTAACAAACCTCTTGGAAATTACAAAATCATAATGAATTTTCATTTTTTTTTTTTCAAAATGGTTTAAGAATTTCAAATCAATTAAAATTCATCTCTTTAATTTTTTTTCCATAAGTTTCATATTTTCTACAATAATTAAGTCAAAATACAAATACATTGTTTCAAAAATCAAGAGGATAATTTTGAATATAGACATATTTTTCTTTTTACAGTAACTAAAAAATAATAATAATTTTGAAACTTCTGTACTCACATTACTTAAAAGAATAATAATAATTTTAAAATTTTTTGTACTCAAATTACTCAAAAGAGTAATTAATAATAATTTTGAAATCTTCTATACTCAAATTTTCAAGTACGATAGTATCCTCATAATTTTCAGCATCATGTCAATATTTGTTTTAAATATACTAGGTAAATTTTCTTTCAAAAACATTATAATGTATATATTTAGGCTTATAATATTTTATCATGTCATATTCAGAAAACATATTTCATACAAATGTAAACTTTAATGTTTTTAGATATATTTTCTTTACAAAATAATTTAGAAAAGTTGTAGGTGACTTCACATCTTTTAATAATAATAATATAGAAAAATTTAGATAATTTTACATATGTTAATATAATATTTTAGGAGTTTTTAATTTTTTAAATATACTAATTTTATATTCTCTTGAACACGCTTATTTTATATCGTTTATAATAAACTGATATACTATAAATTATATGACATGTTAACCCAACATCGTTATTTTATAATTATTATTTAATATCCTTTACCCTCATTTTTAATTTATAATATTTTTTCTTTTTCTTTTAAGAAAGGATCAGTAGTGGTTCCCCACTTTTCATTGGGTGACTCGAGCTCGATACCTATTTATAATTATTATTTAATATCGTTAACCCGTGCATGCACAGGATATGCACTAGTTTAGTTCACAAACAGTGCATATCTATCATTATATAAAAAGAATAACATTTTTATGATTTCACGCCAAAATCATTTAATGAATAAATGTGGCGCTGGTTTTCCTGATGGTTCTTTTTTCCTATTTTATGGGTTAACAAAATAATAGATTGTGTTGATATTATATAAAAATCTATCATTACAAAATCATATTAAAAAAATAATTGATAGCTTATAAAATCTCATAGCATAAATCTACACGAGTTTATCTCTAATTTGTTATAAAATCTCATTGCATATGTCTCAGGAGTTTAAAAAATCTCATCACTTATCTATCAGATTTAAAAAAAAAAAATTAAAATAAAATAGAAACCAATTCATAATTACTATTAGAAATCAATTATCTTTAAAAAGAAAAAATAAAATAAAATAAAATAGAAACCAATTCATAATTATTATTAGAAATCCATTATCTACTCTAAAAAGCTAATTTTCATCGTTCTAATTACTAATATTTTTATAAATATTATAAGCTAACAATATATCCTCGATAACAACGTAAAAAATGTAATAATAATTTTGAAATTTTGTGTATTCAATTTTTCTTAGATAGAAGTAGCGCCATAAATTCGATATCATCTGACCTAATGTGTTTATTAAATTAGGCTTATAATATTTTAGATACTTTAAACAAATTGTTTAGACATTTTTTTTTGCATATTCGTCTATATATACAGACATAGGGATTGGATCCAATGAGTTCACGTATTTAAAGTGTGAATGTGAGACCCATTCCTAGCTACTAGATTGGTACATTATGTGTGGCCAAGATTTAACTCTTCAATTAAATAATAATTTTTAATTTTATTACTTAATTCTTTATTTTTATTATTTTAATTATTTAAACGTTATTTTGACAATTAACCATTGACTTCGGCATTGACCGTTGACTTCCGGCGAAAATCGTTGACTTCCGGCGTTGATCGTTGACTTCTGGCGTTGACTTCCAACATTGACTGTTGACCCTTAGTATGCATTGTGTATGAAGTAAATATGCATACAGTACTATGCACTTAGTATGAACTAAAATATGCAATAAAATATATATTTTATAGAATTAAATTAAATATAATAATTAATGATTTTTATTATATAATTAGTTTTAATTTTAAATTGATTAATAACACAAATAAATTTTTATAATTAGATCTCAAATAAAATAGGTATGCACTGTTCATGAACTAAATATGCATTTCGTAAGAATTAAATATGTATCATGGATTAACTAAATATGCATCATAAATTAACTATATAAAC
>CACSLK010003174.1:6826443-6836568 GCA_902706635.1 Striga hermonthica
CGTAGTTCTTTTAATTTACTTACAACTCAAGAAGGAAATAAGACAATAATATAGAATATTAGGCATACGTTTTTTAAGGCCATGATCCATTGTCGATTTTTTTCCCCAACAAATTCAAAAAGTTGACGAAATACGGATTAAAACAATAACATTAATTACGCCAATGATGTCACGCCCACAATCTACATTTGTGGGTCCTGCTACTAGTCCTCTCATACGCCTAAAATAGAGCAATATAGAGTAATTGATTTGAGCATCGTTTAGGGTCATGCTAGCATATGCAATCACGTGATGTCGTTTATCGACCTTTTGCTCCAAAATGGCCCCCACCGCATAGTTTGAAGCATCACACATAATTTCAAAAGGTAGGGACCAATTCGGGGGCATCACAATTGGTGTCGTGACTAACTTATGTTTCAATTCATTAAAGGCACGTAAGCACTCATCATTAAAATCAAAAGGGGCACATCAAGAGCAAGCAAGGCACACAATGGTTGGGCTATTTTAGAAAAATCTTTGATAAACCTCCGGTAAAAACCGGCATGCCCGAGAAAACTACGAATACCTTTAACATTCAAAGAGGGTGGGAGTTGTTCAATCACATCAACTTTAGCTTTATCGACCTTAATGCCTTTAGATGAAATGACATGACCAAGCACATTACCACTAGGCACCAGGAAATGTGATTTCTCCCAACTAAGAGTCAAATTATTTTCAATGCATCTATTCAACACCTTGCTCAATTTATCAAGACAATCAAGAAATGAATCACCAAACACGGAAAAATCATCCATAAATATCTCAATAAACTCACCAATCATATCCGAAAAGATAGAAAACATGCACCTTTGAAAAGTGGCGGGAGCATTGCAAAGTCCAAATGGCATCCTCCGGAAGGCAAAAGTGCCAAAAGGGCATGTGAAAGTGGTCTTTGGTTGATCCTCTGGGGAAATCGGGATTTGGTAGTATCCCGACAATCCATCTAGGAAACAATAGTAGGGGTGGCCGGCTAGCTTGTCGAGAAGTTGATCAATAAACGGCAAAGGGAAGTGGTCCTTCCTTGTTGCGGCATTGAGCTTTCGGAAATCGATACACATGTGCCACCCCGTAGTGGCTCTCGTCGGTACAAGCTCTCCCTTGTTGTTCTCCACAACCGTGATTCCACTCTTCTTCGGGACCACGTGAACGGGGCTCACCCATTCACTAACCTCCACGACACAAATGATCCCCTCTTGTAGCAATTTAAGAATCTCCCATTTTACCACCTCCATCAACGTAGGATTCAATCACCTTTGACCCTCCCGGATAGGCTTTGACTCATCCTTAAAAATAATTCGATGCATACATGTGGCCGAGCTTATCCCCTTGATATCACTCAAACTCCACCCAAGAGCATCCTTGTTCACCATGAGGACATCCACAAGTAATTTCTCCTCCTCACTCGAATGTCCCGAGTATATGATGGCAGGCTTCTTCTCATTTTCTTCGAGAAAGACATACTTGAGGTGTGGTGGTAACGGTTTAAGTTCGGTCAAAATTTCCTGGGATTCGGGTTCTTTGGATATCTCAATAAGATCCACCACACCTTCTTCTTCGGGATCAAGCTTCTCCGACTCCTCTCCCTTGGGAACTCCACACTCACAAGAGACATCGGCGTGAAAAAGGTCGTGGACCTCCGCCTCGATCACATCAACATATGAGCAACTCTCAGTGAACGACGGTGTTGTCTTTGCCTCGCTCATTGTAAAAGTGACCGTTTCACCGAGAGCCGATAAGGTGACTCGCCCGTCTTTGACATTGATGAGAGTATTGGTAGTGGCCATAAACGGGCGGCCAAGCAAAATGGTGTGCTCATTCCCGGTATTTAAGACCTCCCCCACATCAAGTACCACGAAATCCGCCGGGACAATCAAATTTCCAACTCGGATTAAAATATCCTCAATAACACCCTTCGGATAACGTAGTGTACGATTCGTCAATTGCAAACACATCCTCGTGGGCTTGAGATCTCCCAATTCCAATTGCTTTAAAATCGAGTATGGCATAAGGTTGATCCCGGATCCCAAATCAAGCATTCCATTCGTCTATTTCCTATTTCCGAGGGTTACCTTGATCACAAAACCCCCGGGGTCACATTTTTTCCTCGGAATTGTGGTAGAAGCAACTTCGGAGATCATCACCTTTTCATTATCCTCAAACCTCCTTTTCTTCGAGGCCAAGTCCTTAAAGAACTGAACATATGTCGGCACATTCTTTATCACATCAAGTAGAGGAAGGTTCACATTTACCTTGGAAAGCATATCCAATAGATCCTTGAATTGGCGGTTCCTCTTGGTGTCTTGGAGTCTACTCGGGTAAGGTACCGATGGGCGGTATGGTGTAGCCAACTTGTGCAAGGTATCAAGGCTATCGGGTTTGGATTTCTCCTTCGGTTCCTCTTCGATCATCACCTTCTTGTTCTTCCCAGAATCCATCATAACATTCAACTCCTCCTTGTCATCCTTTTCATCAACATCCTCAACCATCACATCATTAGGCATCTCAACTCGATTATCCACCACTTTACCACTTCGTAAGACCGTCACGGCTTGGGCTTGCTCGGGATGGCTCGGGAGTCGATCCTTCTTGTTGCTTCTTTGCATCTCACCAATGGACGTCCCAAGTTGCCCCATTTGTGTCTCAAGGCATTTGAGAGAAGCTTGGATTGAAGGTACGCCCTTGACCGTTTCATGAAGGGTGGACACGGTTGAAGCGAGGCTTTGAAAATACTTCTCCATATTGTCAATTTGAGGGTTCGAGGTAGGTGCCTTAACTTATTTTTCGGGCTCCGGTGGAGGTGGCATTGGTTGTCTCGGGATAAATCCTCCGCGCCCTTGTTGGTATCCTTGAAACTCGGGCCTTGCTTGATACCCCTGAAATTCAGGCCTCGATTGATACCCTTGAAATTCAGGCCTCGGTTGAAATGGTGGTCGGTTGTTGGGTGGTGCATATTGTTGAGGTTGGGGATAGGCTTGTTGTAGAGCTGGTTGGGGTGCATAACCCGCTTTCGGGTCCCGCCATAAAAAATTAGGGTGATTTTGCCACCCGGGGTTGTGTTCGAATAAGGGTCATTTTGAACCTGGGGGGCGTACCCTTGAATGGCATTGATATCGTAGGGAATTCCTTCAAGGTTAGGATCATAAGCCGACTCCATGTAGCGTGGACACTTATGGCCTCCATGCGCCGTCTCACCGCAACAACCACACACCTCGGCCATAACGACTTGAGTGGACTTCGCATCTCTCAATCTTAGTTGTTTAAGTTCCTCCTCCAACGAGGCTAGCTTGGCAAGAACGGCATCGTTCGAAGACCCGGTGGATGGTGTAGCTTCATTTACGGGGTCCTCTTACGTACGCTCTTCCGTTGGGAATTCTCACTCAATATCTCGTAAAGCTCGTAGATCTCCTCGGCCGTGTGACTCCCAATATCCCCGCCGGTCGCATGGTCTACCATATATTGGAGGGTTTGGTGGAGACCATCGTAGAAAAATTTATTTAGTACCCCGAGGCAAAAGTGATGATGGGGGCATTGAAGTTGATATCCCTCGAACCGCTCCAATGCCTCGTGAAAGGTCTCCCCGACATTTTGGCTAAAGCTTGCGATTTGGGTTCGGAGATCGGTAGTCTGTTGATGTGAGTAGTACCTTCCCATAAACTTTTCATACACGGCTTGCCAATTTGTGAGCGAATTCGGGAGCAAGGTCATGAACCAAGTCTTGGCTCGATCCTTCAATGTGTAGGGAAAGCATCTCATTCGAAGTTGGTTCTCGGTTAGGCCTTGGAGTGGGAATGTGTTGACGATTCTATAAAAGTCTCGGATGAAATTGAGGGCATCCTCTTGGGCGAGGCCATAGAATGACGTGAGTTGGTTTAGATGGATGATCTTAAGGTCGTAGTTTCGGGCCGCCTCCCCGAGCACGAGACATGAAGTGTTGTCTCCAATGATAGCCCGTGCAAAATATCTCATGTTCGGGGGAGGTGGTGGTGGCAATTGTTCTTCTTGTCCCGCCATTGATTCGATTTCGGGCTCGAGTTGTGGTTCTTCGATATTGAGTTCAACGAAGAGGTCGAATGGCGGTGGCTCCTCTAGGGGTTTACGCCCTCGTTTACCTCGCATAAACAAAACCACAAACTATACCCATGAACGCACCAATGGAAAGCAAGGGAAAAATCGAAATTGAAAACACAAACTAAAACAAAAATTACCTAGAAAATCAAGAGAAATAAAGAGAAATACAGAAATCAAGCAAAAATCACACGAAACAAGCGAAACACGAGAAAAAAGAACAATCAAATAGCAAATTAGGCGTCCTACTTGCCTTCCCCGGCAACAGCGCCATTTGTTTAGTAGAGATTTGATGGGCAAGGGATAACCGAGTTACCCAACTCGGGTCGATCTCGAAGGAAGGCTATTCAGAGCTTTACTTACTATTCAATCGCTCAAATCACAAAAATGGAAAATAAAATCCTAAACATACTAATCAATTTGGGTTGAGGGTGATTAACACTAATTACGACTAGTGAAAGCAAGTAAACGAGCAATTAGGCAAGCAATCGAACTTAGAAACCCTAGCTTCTAAACCGGTGAACGAAAACACGAGCAAGAAAAGTGAAAACAAGAGAAACGAACTTCATTTAGCACGCTTAAGAGTCAAACCAAAATCCTACTACAAAATAACCGAGCCAAAAGACAAGTGACGATTTTTCTAGTAGCAATCCTTACTTCAACTAATCCCAAGCACAATAAACGAGCTCACAAAAGGAAAGAGAACGAAAATAAACTAAACAAGCCATTAAAATCCCTAAAACGAGCAAGCCCTAATTACTTCTACTAATGAGATAGTAAAATGGTGCAAAAATTGAGATTTTAAGTCTTGAAGTTAAGTACTTACACCTCTAATGCGTGCTTGATCGAAATCGAAACAAAAAGATACGAACTTGAATAAAAGAGAAGTCACCGAAAAATTCGCCGGAAAATATCATAAGAGCCATACATGCCTTACTCTAGAGAGAAATTTAAAACATAAGCTAAGGTTCAAAACAGGAAAAATGATATAATGAAAGTTGGATCCCCAAAATACAAAGCATCAAATGTATTTATACTACTAAGCAAAACACACACTAAAAACGCACATTAAAAAGAAAACACTCGCAAGGTACATCAACTCGCAGGATAGAGCATTAATTTTCGCAGCTTGGTCTTTGCAGATAATCTCGAACTCGCGGCTTGCATGGGATTCGCGGGCTCGAAGACAGGAACTCACGGCTTAGGGCTGGTAGAAGGTGAAACTCGCGGCTTAGGGCGTGCATTAGGAGAACTCGCGGGTTGCATCGTTTTCGCGGGCTAGGAGAAGGGAACTCGCGGGCTACAGCTTGAGAACTCGCGGCTTGCAGCTGCAGAAAATGGACTCGCGGATTACGTCCTTTTCGTGGGATAGAAAGCAATTTCGCAGGCTCGAATTTTTGCGTCTGCTCTTGGTGTTAGCTCGCGAAATGAGCTTAAGTCGCGGAAATTGACTTCGCGCGCGCGGATTAAAGAAATGAAGTGCTGGCCTTGGAATTTTGTCCCGGTTCGACTTCAAAAAGCTCTAAATCATTGCACGGGACTCCGTTGGACTTGAAACTCAACTCTATTCATCGATTCCTTTCCTCTGGGCCTACAAAACACCAAAACGCACAAGGAAGATAGAAAAATATATAAAAATGACTCAAGAACGCAAAGCTACATAAAATGAACACAAAATGGACCAGAACGCACAAACCGAACCTAAAAATACTCGACTCAAGCAAATAAAAACACAATAAAAACACACAAAAACATAACAAACAGTATGCATATAAATTATTCGCACTAAATATTTACTAATAACTACCAAATTATTGCTATTGATTTTTTTGGAATCAGATAGCTCATCTCATTTTTTTTATATACAAAAAATAATTGAAAGAATCCATATAAATAGGGATTCTTTCCAAAAATTAAAAAAGTGTTGTATTGAGATAATTATGGACAAAGAATTTTGAAAAATGTTTCGTATTTTTTATCTAACAAAATTAATTGGAAGAGTCCATATAAATGGGAATTGTTTCCAAACAAATGGGCATTTAGTTAAAAAAAATTAATTATGCTAATTTTAGTATGTAATTAATGATTTTGGCGGGAAATTGTTTCTAAATTTGTAAAAGGTTATTCTTTCTATATAATGATATGGCATACGTATGAACTAAATGAACACTTTGCATAAATTAAATATGCAGCGAAAAAAATGCAATTATGTGCATTTATTAAGGCTACACATTTGTTTTGTATGTTTTACTAATTATTTTTAAAGAAATTTTTTTATGAGATACAAAAGAAAAAGATAATATTGATGTTAAAATACATAACTTGAAACAATTGTTCATAATTATGTAATTTATATTTATTGTGAATTATTGTTAGTTGGTATTAGTAATAACTATTATATAATACAATAGGAACATACATGATTACACTCATTAAGATGTATTAATGTAGAAGTAAAAAATATTAATGACAAATTTTGTAACCGAAAATGGAGGAAAAATTTTAGAGGTTTTATTAAATATTTTATTAAATGCTACATGCCAACAATTATATATATATAGATATCTATCTGGTCTATATACATATCCTAATTACATTACATCAGATAAATATATTTTCATGGGAAGAAATTAAAAACTAGTCCCACATGTATAGAGAGGTGTCATTTTTGGTCCCAACATAATAACGAAAATAAAAATAATTCCACAACTTTCAAAAATTAATCAAAAGTAGGTCATTCGATCGATTACCTGCCCAAAAGGCCCAAAAAGCCACGTGGCGCAGAGGTGACATTTTTTCTTTACACGCTTGCAATAATCATCACACGTGGAATGACACTATACCCGTGGGAATAGTTTTGATTTTTTTACTACTTTTTACATTTTTTTTCGGAACGATATATTATATTATAAATCAAAATGTACAAGTGTGTAAAAATCAGAAACACCAATAATATTTTTTATTTATGTTAATTTTCTTAATATATGCCACAAATATCTAAATTATTTTAAACGTTGCATGGTTAAAATAAAATTTAAATCTCAATCATTTTTGAATGATAAAAATAATTTAAGAAAAAGTAATAATTTTTATATGATAGAAGTACATGTCTAATTAATAAATACAATCAATCTCCGAACCGTACCGACCCACGCTCACCCCTAAGAACTAGTACTTTCAATATGTGGTAAAGACAAAAATTTGGAAATATTTTATTATTAATAGAAAGTATGACCCTACTAATACTAGCACCTTAATATCATGTAATGTTCCAATGAATTAAACGTGATATATTGGCATTTCAACATGTTTATATATAAAACTAGTATCTGATGTTGTGCATTTGCACAGATATAAAACACCACTTTTGTACGATTCCGGAGATCAAATTTAGGGATCTCCGAAGTTTGGTACGGTTCTGGAGATTTATATGTTTAAAATATTAAAAACACCTAAATTATTATATTAATATATGTAAAAGTTCCCAAAATTTTCTATTTTATTTTTAAAATGTCTGAAGCCACCTACAACTTTTCTAAACTATTTTGGAAATAAAACATATCTAAAAACATTTAAAATTAACATCTTGTAAAAAAAAAATCATGTTTAAAAATATTTAAATTTAACGTCTATTATGTATATGTGTATATGTATATATAGATCGAAAATGTTTTTTAATGTGATTGGACATCGTGTGCTCGACGATCTCCCCAACGGATGTGACACGGTGGTTGGGTTTACGGCGAAAATAAATCAAATAAAACGAGCATCTATCGAATTTATATCTATATCTATATCTATATCTATATTAATATAAAAAGGTTGTCGGTTAAATCATTTGTAGTAACTTTGACCAAAAAAAATAAATGAGTTGCGTACTATTAGTAGAAATTTTGGAAAAAAAAAACACATGTAGATCTTTAGTAACATTGTCTAAATCTCATTTTTTGTAACGAATTTGGAGATTCTTATGCCAAAATCTGAATCCAATTGTTTTCGTATCATGTTACCAAAATCAGAATCCTATGTTTTTGTAACAAGTTTAGAAATTCATGAAAATAAATCCTAATACAAAATAATTTTA
Source organism: Striga hermonthica (assembly GCA_902706635.1). Classification (NCBI taxonomy): domain Eukaryota; kingdom Viridiplantae; phylum Streptophyta; class Magnoliopsida; order Lamiales; family Orobanchaceae; genus Striga; species Striga hermonthica. The sequence goes on from CACSLK010003174.1 coordinate 6,834,632, forward strand.
AAACCGTGCAAATTGGATACAAATTAAGGAAATAAATAGTTGTATAATTCTTAACAAATTCTTCCAATATTTTTAAATAATTTTTTCTTTAAAATAATGTGTGCAAATTGGATAAAGCCAATTTTTATTTTAAAATAAAATTGAAATTTGGACGGGATATATACATTCAAAATCGTACTCACTTTTTTGTAACAAAATCAATTTATCTTTGACATTTAAAATCAAACCTTATCCAATTATTTAGAAAAGATATTCAAATCAAATCGTGTGCAACTTTTTTTAAATTTGAATGCACCGATGATTTTAGATTCTTATGCAATTAAAAAATTCGAATTCTTTATACTTCAAAGACTCCAAAATTTTTAACTCGGTTTCATATTTGATATTAAAAAATTTGGTTGTTTGAATTTGTAAATAGATAGATATTTTTTTGTAGGTGGAAGTAACATCATAAATCCCTGTATCATCTAAATCTTCACTCAAAAGCTTTAGCGTGAGATAATATCTTTATTTAGACATTTTAGATACTTTAAACAAATTGTTTAGATTTTTTTTTATTATAATCCTGATGCATTTTTAGGTGCATGTTTATTAGATCCTACAGCACGTGAAGTTGAACTGATAGATAATCTTAACATGTACTATTATTATATGTATGAACTCCCATTGCCAACTGATGTTCCAGCATACAGTAAAAAACCTAAAGTTCAGTTGCTCGTCGAGCAAGCCAAAGATTTGTTGTATGATAACAACAATCGCACAAGGAGAGAATCCCAGCTCATTTGTTCGTGCTGGCAGTGGCACCAGGTCTTCTTGTTTCTGGAGGGAATCGAGTAGGCGCTACAAACTACAAGGAGTGGTGGGCATAAAAAAATCCCTACAAGAATGTTGATCCCCAAAGGGCAAAGGGGATTGGACACTATGAGCTGGATCACTACCTTACGTCGAATTTGATACTTACGATTATTCGTGAACCAATTCCGCCACTTAACTTCGATGTCTTGGGTTGGTTGTCAAGAATGCAAGACGTTTATCCCATGTTTGATGACCAAAGAGATTTTTGTTGTCCCAACATCTACAGTTTCGGTCGAACAAGAATTTAGTGAGGGAGGTTACATGCTAGACGCATGACGGTCGAGTCTGACGCCCGAAAATCTATAAACACAAATGTTTTTGATGGATTGTAAGAAGGCCGAACGAAGGACGCAAACGATTATGCTCACCGACGATGCAGCAACGGACGATGACGACGACGACGCATTCGATTTTACAAGTACGACGAGCGGTACCGGGACGCCGAAGACGAGTATGACTATTAGAGACCGCCACTCGTCTGAATGTAAGTAAATTAAAAGAACTACGTGGATTTTGATTCCCATCCTGAGGGATACGTAGGCAACTTAATTGACATTTTTAACTTAAAATATAAATATTTTATTTAAAATAATCAAGTTAAATGATATTTTAACTTAATAAATGTCAATTAAGTTCAAGTCCATTGTTTTTAATTTTTTTTATATCAAGTTAATATTGTTTTACTCCAATATCAACCAAAAATTCACAAAATCATTGCTACTAAAAAGAAAAAACCAAAATATGATTAATTACATTATCATGTAAGAAAATCTTTAGAAGATAATCAATAAAAAAATCTTTAGAAAGTAACACAAAAAAATAGTAATTTGTTAACAATAATAGAATAGCAAAATAATAAAACTACACCTTGTCCTTTTACAAAAATTTTTGAAAGGATGTTTTATAATAGAGAGAGTCAAAGTTAGCATCATTTACGACGTTCTTAACAGTTCAACTATCATGCAACACTACAAGAAAGCTACGGTCCTTTATCACACACCACCAAAACTGTTGGATTCTCGTATCAAACTAATGTCAAATTTTAAAATGGTGTTTGAAAAGGATCGTAGCTTTGTTGTAGT
>CACSLK010003174.1:6945776-6958949 GCA_902706635.1 Striga hermonthica
GGATGACAACTGGCCTACATGATACTAAGGTGCTATTAGTATTAGTAGGGGCATACTTCCTCTTAAGAATAAAATATTTCCAAACTTCAATCTCCATCACAAAATTCAAAAGTACTACTTCAACCTTGTTCACAATTCTACCAAATGAAAAACTCTCAAATCTACTTGGATTGTTCACAACCTTGTGTTCACACTTATTCCTTGTTTTTTTTTTTTTTTTTTTTTCTGGAATGAAAGAGGATCTATTAATAAACCAAGGGCACAAATGTGCAAATAAAAATACAAAGCTCCCAACGGGAGAATAAAAAGCAACCAAAAGCTGAATAAAATGGGAGGACAAGTCTGAAGACCGCCTAGAATCTCGATGCTAGCAACGCTAGAAACTAAAACAAGACTCACTAGACAACTAACACCACAAAAACACAAAGAAAAACTACCAAGCTCCCAACAGGAGAATAGAGACAAGAGCTGCTCCCAACAGGAGAATAAAGGTGCTCCCGCTCAGGCTTACAGAGGCCAACGGCCCAAACGAAAACACAGATCCTAAACAAAACAGACACAAAACGAAAGAAAGAAAGCAAAAAAAACACACTAGCCCTCCCTCTACGGCAACTCCAAACCTAACTAGCAGCCACCAAATCAACTAGGGGAAATCCTATAGCAAGAGAAAATCGATCCCCCCACTGCCAAACCGCCTAGTTGAATCGATACTCAAACCACAAAATCCACCCAAGCCAATTCCTCCCAGCACCAAAAAAAAAAAAAAACACACCAAGAAAGCTCCCTACACCGCCAGACCGAGCCCCCTGACACCACCAGTGGACTAAGAAGTAACAGTGAGCCCCCCCGGAACCAGAGAACTGTGGGAAAAGGAGCTGTCTCGATGTCGCAGCACCAGCACCCGCATCCCGAATACACAAAGACGTCTGAGCCTCAAGAGTGCAACCCTCGAACCGCAGCCCCACACCCTGTCTCCCCACAAAGAGCCACAACCACAGAGCTCCGACTACTCGACAGAGAGAGTAGAGAGAGAATGGAGCACCGCCAGACGCAGGAAAAGATAACCGAGACAGGAGCAGCAATAAGAGAAGAAGCAAACCTTTAATCGAGACCGTTGAACCCCCAATGCCTACCAGTCGTCGACCAAAAGGTCTTCGCCTTCAATCGCCATTCCGCAGGCGAAAGGGAACAGGGCTGACCGACAGCCCCAGCATACCGCGGCAACCGAAATAACTGACCAAGACGATCGTCCAAGCCCTCCCAGTCGAAATAGAAGAGAAGGAAACCGGAGGCCCAAGACGCTCTCCAAACCGAGAAAGCGAACCGCCAGAGCAGCCCCCGACCCTTGCCCAAGGCACCTCGACCCATGAACCCTCCACCGCACCAAAATTTTCGGTGATCGAAAACCCTAGCCGACCTGCAGAAGAGGGCGGTTTGGATTTGGCGACCACAGAAACCACCGGCGCACGTGACGAGCAGAGTCGCGGCATCTGGGAAGGGCCGGTCGGCGAGGGAACAGCTACCAGAAGGTCTGCAAGCCGAGAGGAAGGCGGTAATTTGAGGAATTTTGCGGCGAGAGGAGAGGGATTTTTTGGGGACGAGAGTAATATAAAACCTTGTTTGAATAATGTAAAACCTCACTAGAGTAATATATGAATGAACTCCACATTTAGTTCCGAATTACTAATAATTCGTTCCCCGAAGTTAATTGATCAAGTACAAAATAATTATGTGATACACTATGTGATAAACAAACAAAGTTAATTGACCAAGTTAAGTATGTGATAAAATATGCGGAAAAAAATACAAAGATAATTGAGCAAGTGCTAAATAAATATGAGATAAACTATGCGACACAAAAGCTAAGATAATTGAGCAATGTGAAATAATTATGTATTACACTATGCGACTGACAAACGAAAATAATTGAGTAAAAGAGAAATCATTATGTGATAGATAGGATCTGTATAGAGATATGTGTGTGCCGTTCGGTCAATTGCGGGTTTGTCGCATTTTAGTAGCAACTCATTTTATTTTAAATAATAATTCTTGTATGAGAATGAATCTGAGACATTTATGTGAATCTCTTCCAACTTGTTAGCCTCTCATTTTCTTGGACTAGCCGAATGACACTCTCTTCCAGCTTCTTGCACATGTTTTTACTATTTTCAAGTTTCTCCTCAATTTGTAAGACAAGACTGAGAGCGTGTTTCAGTCTAAAATGTTGGTTTCATGATAGAAGCATGGATTGTAGCAGCCGCCTGCAGCGTGCGCGTGCCAAAGTCATCTGCTCACAATTCCTACTATTCTTATGTAAGATGAAGGCCACACACCAAGGTACTCCTAGTGCTGACTACTGTCGAGAGGGTAGAAACTCATACAAAGGTCGTCTTCTTGGGAACTCTGTACTAGAACAACTTGAAGGAGTTTTTCAAAGTCATGATTCTCTAAGGTTTCTAGCTAGGAATGGAAGTCCCAAAAATTTGTAATTTTATAATTATTTAATAATAAATATATTAATTGTTTTTACAATTTTGTAATTACTTAATTAAAAATATAGTAAAAAAATTAACTACAAAAATTAATATTATAAAAGTACCAAATTAGTTATATTCATGACATAATTATATGTACCATTATTTACAATATCTTTTATTGGATAATTATAAAACTATAAGAAAAATAAAATATCATGAATAAAAAATGTTAACTAATATTATCTCATGAATAAAACTATTTTTTAATGCTTATCTCCTAACCTTTATGCTTGTTTAGTAGCCTCGACACCTCGGCCCTCTCGGCAACTTCTTAACCCGAACTTGTTTCCCTTTTCGTCTGAAGTGTAGAGGCTAAGGAAGTCGGCTTACACTTTCACGTCCGGCCTCGGGTCTCGAGGGTTGAGCCGAGCAGGCGTCAACGAACTATTTACATTCGCAATCCATTCGGAATTGGTGACCGTGCAATGGAATGTGATGACGATGTCTCGCTTGCCCAGCCTAATCACAGCCTCATCGTCCGAGGCCACCACGTACTTTACCCATCTCGACCCACTTTGACTAGTACTCGGTGGGGTTGTTGCGTATATCTATTTACTGACCTCGTACCCCGAATCACCCAACCCCACTTGGTGCAACAGGCTATGCTTGTCATACTTGCAGTTCAAGTACCTTTTCGAGTTGGGGTCGAGATCAAAAGCCTCGTAGCTTGCTTTCACGAATTCCCCGTAACGAATGATCTCGTCACGGAGAAGAGGGTGCAAGGGTTCAACAAGGTTTTCCCAGTTGTTGAGGCCTTGAATTTCTCTCCAACCACATGCTATATCTAACTGTTAAGGTGATATTATAGCATGATTGTTATAATGGAATGAAATTTGTTAGGAATGGAATGAGTTGAAGAATGAAATGAATATGGAAAAGGAATGAAACCAGATTTTCCACTGATGTGTTTGGTATGCACAAGGAATAAGGTCTAAATGGAATGACAATATCATTCTATATTATTTTTTATCACTATTTTATATAAAAATATTAATATTTATATTAATGTTATTTTTTACAATAATAATAAAATTAATTTTTTAAAATAAAATATACTATATTTTAATAAATATATTTTTTTTTACACTCACACACACACACACATACACACACACGTAGACACACACACACATACACACACATACACACACACACATATATATAATAATAAATTAGTGAATTGTTTAAAAAAAATTAGTGAATTGTGTATAACATATTAGCTAATACAAACACAGCAATACATAAACCCCTATAAGCATATGTAGTTGAATAAAATTTTTTATATCATAATTCAATTTATGAATACATTAATATATGATTTATAATAATAAAATAATATTTTTTAAAAATATTTATAGATGCAATTTTAGTTTTATTTTTTATATATTAAGATGGTTTGGGCATGTGCGTAGGAGAGGCTTAGAAACTTTAGAATTAAGAACACAAATCAGAAGTGGAAGGGTAGACCTAAGAGAACTTGGAAGAAAATAATAAAAAATAATTTTAAATATATGTAGATGTGTGTTTTGATCGAGCATGATGGCGAGTCGACAACATATGATCCATACAGCCGACCCCACATAGTGAGATTTTAATGGCATGTTGTTGTTGTATAAGTATTTAATATATTTAATTAAATATGAACAATAAATAAATATAAGTTTTAAAAATTTTTATTTTTGAAATTTATTTTTTGGAATTATTTTATTTACTATAATTTAATCATAATTTATAGTATATATTATATATCTATTTATTATTACTATTATTTGTTAATTTTATTTCTTAAGAAATTGATTCCTACACATATGGGAATGAGAAAAACCTTGCATTTGTTATGGAATGGCTATTCCCATGGAGATGGATTTTGTAATTCTCATTGAAATGATCATTCCTTTATAAAATTGCACGGATATATAAATTTGGAGAATATTATAATTTGACATGCATTAGAATATATGAGAGTTTAATACATACGAACATTATTCATCATAAAATGTTCGTCACTAAAAAATCTTATATTATTAAAAACCTATTTATATACAACATATGAGTTTGATTATTGTTTAACTCGTTGTGAGGAGCACAGACCGACTCCGGCCAGACGCGGGCTGCACAAAGGGCTGCGGAAATTGGGCCTCACTCAACTGGGCTCCCTTGTTGGGCTTCTATCCTGGGCTGCAGATGTTGATTGTTGTCGCCAAAAAAATTGCCCCAAAGCTTGGACAATTTTTCTAATTTCCAACTATATTATAAATTATATTTTATTCTAAGTTTAACTTTTTCATTCCTATTTTATGAATATAGTTATTGTACATTCCTAGCTATACTAATAAAGTATATTTTAGTTTGAATCATGTAACTTCCTTAGTAATGAGTTGAATAATTTATAGATACAAACATAATTTAATGATTCCCTCTAATTTCTCTCCCTCTCCCTTTTTCATATTTCATAGTATTTCACAATTTTCTCCAAATAAAACAAAAAATTACATACAACAATTATTAGGTTGACCATCAAATAAATCAAAATAAGACTGTAAATAAATGTAAAATTTTCCTTAATAATTTCTATATTGTTTTGAAAATAATAATTGCAATGTTTCAGGTTCGACACAAAATTGGTTTGTTTGTTTTTTATTAATTGTTTATGAGTAGGCTATCTATCTTAATTTTTGTTCAAAGTTGGTTTATTTTATTTTTTTAATCATCAGATATATCATGTTAGTCATCATTGGACATAAGCTCATAGGATTTGATGATAAATATGCATTTAGATTTTAACTTTTGCAATATAAATGTAAAAAATACAGAGAATATAATAACGCTAAATTTAGTTTATTGGACATGTGCACAACAATGAGAAAAATGTGATTTTCTAAATTAGATTTTCAGGATAAATGCATTGCCAAATCATAAATTTCTGCAAGCAAGGAGCTTGCTCTAATATATTATTCGAGATTTCAGTGTCGATGGCTGTTTTTTTACGGTAATGCAAGTAGAATTTGGGTAAAGCCGAATGGAAAACGTTTTTGCAAATTTGTAGATGAGAATGAATTTAGAAGAACCGTATTTATAAGAACATGTACATTATTAAAATCTGAAAACAATAAAGAGTCCCAAGAGTTGGAAACCGTGTAATTAATATTTAATTAAACATATAAATTATCGATCTACATATCATAACTGATATGTTTAATTTTATAATACCATATAAGTTGGATTTGTTTTCAACTACTACATCTTATAATAACTGGTATGTAGAGATTTTCATAATTAAAAAAAAATGCCAAAACTGAAAAAAAGAATCCAAAAACCTGGAAACAATATAATTTTAAATTTAATTAAACATAAAAAACGGTTATAAAAATCATAGTTGATTACAAAGTATGTTTAATTTTAGAATTCCATATAAATTGGATTTGTTTACAACAAACAGAGGTTATGTGAAATTATAACTCTAATTTTGTTTAGATATCTAGAATATAAAACCCTTTAAAAGAGTCCCAACAGATGGAAACAATAAAATTTTTAATTTTTTTAAACATGAAAAATAGAGCTAATTAAAAAAATATATAATTTTATATTTCCCTTAAAATTGGGATTCTTTACAGGAAAACAAAATCGTGTTACTAACTTATATGTTAGGTAATTAAAAATAAAAATGTAACCATAAAAACACGTGCTTAAAAAATTGTAATTATTAAAAAAATAGTTTTATGTCATGTCAAAAAGTATTAATACACGTGTTATAAAAAAAAGTCAAATATCAAATATAATTGTATTCATACATTTTCCGAATAAAATTTTATGCAATATTAAACAAATTAAATGAATAGTAATCATTAAAGTGAATAGTATTCATTATAAGAAATTGAGCCGCATTTTTTGAGAATGTTTATACCAAATTAATTTCTGAAAATCTCCCGCATTTTGTGGGCATTTAATAGCTGGACGTGAAAAAAGAAAAGGGAAAAAAAGTTGTCATTAATAGTAAATAATTAATGATGAAAGAGATTTGACCAAAAATTGACCTGCCATTTTTTAAAAATGATAAATCTTTTTAGATAGATATCAATCATAAAATAAGGAATGAATAAAAGAATGATCATTCAATTTTCATATCATACCTCATACCAATCCTGTCATTAGTATTATAGGGTCATACTTTCTCATAATAAATTAATATTTCCAAACTTTATAGTCTTTACTACAAATTGGAAGTACTACTACCTTGGTTCACAAGTCCACCAAATGAAAAACTCTCATATCTACTAAGATTGTTCATAATTTTGTGTTCACACTTTGTGTTCACACTTATTCTTTGTTTGAATAATATAAAACTAGTACAACGCCGTGTATTACACGAGTGATTGCTAATTTTTTTCTTCAAATCTAAATTGATGAGAAAATGTAGTTGAAAATTTAAATACCTTTTATAAAAATATAATTGTAGATTATATATTTAGTATGACACTTTTTATTTGTGCGACTCACCTGTGTTATATTATAAAAAAAATTTAACTTACAACATATAACTACATTAAACATAAATATATCAATTGAGAAATAATTTTATTTTTCTAATGAATTTTAGTAAATATTATTATTTTTATTATTATAAAGATAAATATAATTTATTTATATCATATATACAATATGGATGTCAAAACGAAGATCATCAAAAGATGATTAATTTGATATATTATATATGTAAAATCGATAAGAAATACAAAAGTTATCAATTTTTAAATATATTTACAATTCAATAATTAATTGTAGAAAGCAAATCAAAAGTCAGGGTCCTCAGGGATATATTAGTCACTTAGTGCCTCACTATGTAAAATTACAAAAATTTAAAGGGCAATATTAGTACAACTGATATTAAAGTACCTAAGTTAGCTAATTAATATTTATGGAATGTTCCAACCTAGACTATTAATTATTAATATATTAATATTATTTGTTCAAACCAATTACGAAGCATGATTCTTCGCCAAGTAAGATTCCGAAACGCCAGAAGCAGCCACATAGGCTCAGCACATTCGGGAATTATATATAGGGGGATCTCACAAGAATAATATATGAGTGAACTCCCAATTTAGCTCCGAATTACTAATAATTCGTTCCCCGAAATTAATTGATCGAATTACTTCCTTATGTTTAAGATATATTTTTTTAATTATTTAATAAAAAGTATAGTTAGTAAAAATTAGCAATAAAATTTAACATTATAAAATTACAAAAACAGTTTTATTCATGACATAATTATAGTTAAAAAAAATTTACTACATTTTTATTGAATAATTATAAAATTACAATATATGACTAAAAAATGTTAACTATAGTTATCCCATAGACATTAGTGATCTAGTCTATCATTATTGTGCAGTATATCAAAAGATTTTCTGTGCACTTCACTTTTAGCAAACTTTATTAATTTGTATTTCAATTAATATTATAATGCATTTATCAAACATTTTATATTATAAAAATATATTTAGTATTTATAATTTTCATATTTTATATTATCGTTGCGTTGAAAAAACAATAATGTGCACTCTTAGTGGACTCATTTTTAATCATTTATTCAAAACCAACCTAAAATTGAACTGAAATAATTGAGAAATTCTATAAGTGAACCCAATTAATACAAAGAATATAAATAATTATTATGTATATTATGAAAGTATTTAATATTAAATATTTTTTATTTAAAATTTTATACCATTTTTTGGTTAAAAAGACCATATATATAAATATAAAATAATAGTTTTTATATAGATCAGTCGCTTTGGTTATTTTAAAAAAATAAACTGACATCTAGCTGAGATAACCAGAAGTTCAAATTAAATACAGATATAGAACCTACATATAAAAGTTTAAATCAAATTTTTGTTCACTCGATTCCGGTCGCTATTGTGCGGTTTGCCAGTCTGTGCATTTCATCTAGTACTGTTGTGCTCTTGCATCGCAGTTATATTTAATGTAAATATACACAAAATATTGTGCATTTTATTTTCTCATTGATATATATTTATTAATTTCTAAAGAATACAGATTTGAACCAGAAACTAAATTGAAATACTGTAATTTCTGGTTATTGGCCGTAAATCGATGAACCTCCTGATGATCACAGAGTTCAGAAATATGCGGGAGTATTTAAGGGAAGTTTATTTTTGGTATAAATAAGACCTGTTTTCATTTAAGTCAAATTGACTAATTATTTGTATTGTCATCTTGGCAGGTCGATAAGATTGAAGGCAAGATTGTCTTTCCATAATCAAGATGAAGAAGATCGCGGGATTCACCTTCCTTATGCGTATATGACTTGGGCGCAAAGTTTTACCAAATGATGCTGAAGATAAAGGGAGGACGAGACCAGAGTTGAGGAGGACCTTCGTTTTGATTAGGAAGTTTTGAGTTTTATGTTTTCTTTCCTTGAGTGAAAAGATAGATATTTAGAACATGTTTTTTTATCTGTAACAGAATGGTCGGAGGTTCATTCTGATATAGATTGAGGGATTCGAACAAGAAAATCCACAAGGGAGTTGTGGTCAGATATGTAGTTGTGTGAATCATTATTCAAGTAGAGTGTAGAGGGAGTCTATACTGTAAACCCTTGAATGATGTACGAGTTGTTCACATTAATGAAAGAGATCTAAAGGGAGAGTGGGACGCTCTCCTGAAGGTTCATTTCTTAGTGAAAACTGCTTCTACAATTTTTTAAATCTTTGTTACTATCTGTTTACGTGCAACTCTGGATACTTGGTGTACAAGTATCAAATTTCAATTGGCACCAGAGCGGGTTTTCGTTACATTACGAAAAGATCGAAGGACTTGGGTCACTGTGCGGTCATGAATCAAGAAAGTGGATCGATGTCTAGGCCTCCACAACTGGATGGTTCAAATTACTCGTATTGAAAGTCTATGATGATAATTTTCCTAAGATCGCTTGGAAAAGGTGTGTGGGAAAGTGTTGAAAATGGTTGGGAGCATCTAGTCACGTCACAATCACCCGATCAAGGAAAAGGAACTACGACAGTCATCGTTCCTAAACCTAAAGACAATTGGACAGATGCTGAGAAGCTTCAAGAAGAAGCCAACTATCGTGCCTTGTATGCGATCATGATGGAGTAGATCAAACAAGACACAAGATGATAGTTCATTGTAAGACTGCGAAAGATGCTTGGCGGGTTCTACAGTGTCAATTCGAAGGTTCAACGGCTGTCAAAGCATCCAGACTTCAACGAGTAACTCTTGAATTTGATGAGATCAAAATGAGGGATGAAGAGACAATTGACGTATACTATGCCAGATTCTGTGATCTGGTGAATCAAAGTATGATGCTTGGAGAATAAATTTCTTAGAAGCGTCAAGTAAAAAAGATTATGAGAACCGTTGTTCCCAGGTTTAGAGAGAAAATCATAGCTCTTGAGAGTTTCCAAAGAGTGGCGTCTCTGGATGTTGACGAACTACTCGGAGAGCTCAGGACGTTTGAAATCAACAACAATTATGACAAAGTCAAAAGTAAGGGCTTAGCTCTCAAAGCTGCTGTAGTCAAGGAAAGAGAAGAAAGCGATGACGATGAAGGTTCGTTGGCAGACGATAGTGAGCTGAAAGAAGCACTAGCTCTAATTGCGCGAAATTATGGGAAGTTGAGACAAAGGCTGTACAAGAATAAATTTGCTAGAAAAAAGGGCAACAATTTCAGCAAGAATGTGGTGCAGGACAAGAAAAATAGTATGCCACTCTCAAAACTCGACTCACAATGAGTTGAGAAGGATCAATGCAGGGAGTGTCGAGACTTTGAACACTTTCAGTATGAGTGTGCTAACCTTAAGAAGAAAAACAAGTCTCTGAAGGCAACCTGGGAAGATTCAGATGAAGAAGGCACAGACGAACCTCCCTCACACACGAGTAACATGGCAATCCATACCTCAGTCAAGAAGTTCATGTGTCTCACCACTTCTCATGTTCCAACCAAGTTTGAAGTAAGTTTGAAAGAAGCTGAAGCATCTGAAGATGAAGCAGATCAAAATGTGTGTGTTGATCCAGTACACTTGCTTGCCATGGAAAAGTGTGCTCAAGCATATGAAGCCTTACATAAGCTTCAAAACGAAGTGTTTGGACTTTCAAGAGGAAACAGGGTGTTGAACGAACAAGCATCCTCTTCCACTACTGCTAAAGATTGTGAACTGGATACTGCAAAGGCTCGAACCAGCATCCTTGAGAGCAGTGTCAAACTTGTAAGCAAGACGGGCTGGAAAAGGCTCAGACCATTGAATGCTTGAGGTCCGAACTATTTTCTACTCAGAAACTTCTTGCAGAACGGAACCGAGAAATCATGATGCTGAAAACCAAAGCTGATAGGCTGATGAACGAACATGCTAGCATAGAAAGTAGACTGAAAGCAAATTCTGAGGAGTTAAACCGAACTGCCGAAATTGTTCGAAAACTGAACAAGGGAAAAGCAGATCTGAATGAACTTCTTTCTTTTGGGAAACCACATGGTGATCTTACTGGAATAGGGTACACGGGCAAGGAGAACAATCCTGAATCCTCAACTGGGACTTCAACAAAGCATACCGGCCTTGGATTTGGGAACAAACCTGGAATTGGAGGTATGAACCTGCATGGGAAACATTCCAGAAACGTGTATGAAAGGTTTGTCAAAAGCACTGTAAGTAAACCTCTCTCTCCAAAATTCCCATTGAAGGTTCATTCACCTATGCAGGAACCTGTTCGTAAAACTCATTATAACTTTGTCCCTATTTGTCATTACTGTAGTGTAACTGGTCACATAAGACCCAAATGTTATAAAATGCAGCATGATCTTTGTACAGGTAATGTTAGAAGTTGGAATCAGTCTGGCATTCCCGTGAATGTTCATTCCAGAACCGTCCCAAATAATCGTGCCAAAACTCATCAAGTGTGGGTAGCTAAGAAATCCTTCAAGTGTTTTGCCTCTGTTCTGTCTCTCAGGACTTCTCTGAAAGGTAAATGGTATCTGGACAGTGGTTGCTCTAGACACATGACTGGGGAACCTTCCTACTTAATGAATATTCAGTCAGGTACAAGTGGGGAGTCACGTTTGGAACAGGTTGTTTAAATTTGGGTGGGCTACCTAAATTAACTGGTGTATTACTTGTTGATGAACTAAAGGCAAATCTCTTGAGTGTAAGTGTACTCTGTGATCAAGGCCTTAGTGTCAGTTTCTCGTGTGATAAATGTTATGTGAAAAACAGTGAAGGTTCTTGTATACTTACAGGTTCTCGCTCAATTGATAATTGTTATCTTGTTCATATTAATGAAAAATGCCTTTTCTCAAATGTAAGCGAACCTGAAATCTGGCATCAACGCTTGGGGCATATTGGATATTCTCACATTGTCAAATTAACCAATGCAGGTGTAGTCAGGGGCGTTCCAAACATTGCTATGAAGGACCAGCCAATTTGCGAACCTTGTCAACTAGGTAAGCAAACTCAGACATCCCACATGTCACTGAACCACATTACTTCTAAATAGATCCTAGAACTTCTTCACATGGACCTTATGGGTCCCATTCAGTCACTTTGTTTGAAGGTTCAAACAGAGAAAGGCTTTCCTATAATAAGTATCCAAAGTGACCATGGAAAAGAATTTAAAAATTTTGAGTTTGCTGAATTTTGTGATTCTCTGGGTATTTGTCACGAGTTCTCAGCTCCTAAAACTCCACAGCAAAATGGAGTTGTTGAAAGAAAGAATCGTACCTTGCAAGAAATGTCCAGAGTCATGTTAAACTCTAAAAAGATTTCTTCTAGATGGTGGGATGAGGCAATACATACAGCATGCTACCTTATAAATTCAGTGTACCTTCGTCGAGGTATTGGTTTAACGTCTTATGAACTCTGGAAAGGTAAGAGTCCGGATCTCAGTCACTTACATGTCTTTGGATGTAAATGTTATATATATAAAGATCGAGAACAACTTGCGAAATTTGATGCAAAATCTGATATTGGTTTTTTTCTTGGATACTCTAACAATAGTCGAGCGTATCGTGTTTACAACACAAATACCTCCACTGCGATAGAATCCATAAATGTGATTTTTTATGAGAAAATTCCCAATGTTGGTTCATCGGTGTCATTTAATCTGTATGAAAGTGCGGTGAATGTGCAGGATACCAAAGATGGAAATCTTCCTATAGATAGTGGAACCTTTGAACGAACAAAGGGATCTGAAGAGTTAGAAGAACCTCAGACAGAATATTCTATTCCTGTAACACCCTGTTGAGTATATTTTTGGGTATTGGTAACCGAGTTACCCGGCCTCGGGTTGTTCTCAAATGAAGGCTCTTCGGAGCTTCGTTCACTACCTAGTCGTCTAAGTCACACAACCGAAAAGATCCTAAACATTCTACTCGCAATTTGAGGGTTTGAATTTAACTAGATTAATCTACGAAATGAGAGAAATTGAAAGCAATTAACTAAGCACGCAACAAGATGAAAGAAATCAAGGGGGAAAGAGCGACTTTGGTTCTCCAGAGTCATCATGATCAAAATCACGCAAAAATCCAACCATTGCCATGTTCGCTAAAAACCCTAGAAAGTCAAATCAAACTCTAGCATGAATCGAGCAAGAATTCAACTCCTAT
>CACSLK010003174.1:6959829-6969889 GCA_902706635.1 Striga hermonthica
CACCCAGAAGTCCAGCTCAACTTAAGCGTGATCCTCCCTTGAAGGTTCAAAAAGACCATCCATCAGAACTGGTCATTGGAGACATCAATAAGAGAGTAACCAGGAACTCAAAGACTTCAGACAAAGAACTTATGGGAGTGTCTCAATTCACCTGTTACACCTCTCTGATTGAACCCAAGAATGCAAAAGAAGCTCTGAAAGATAAATGTTGGATCTTAGCAATGCAAGAGGAACTGGAGCAGTTCTCTAGAAACGATGTCTGGGAGCTAGTACCTGAACCTTCATCGGGAAATGTTATCAGAACCAAGTGGATCTTCAAAACAAAACTGATGAGTTTGGGAATGTGACACGCAATAAGGTGAGACTAGTTGCTCAAGGATACACTCAGACTCAAGGGATTGATTTCGATGAAACCTTTGCCCCCGTTGCTAGACTTGAGTCGGTACGTATATTTTTGTCCATTGCTTGCTTAATGAAGTTAATTGTTTACCAGATGGACGTGAAGTCAGCTTTTCTGAACAGAATCTTGCACAAAAAGGCATACGTGAAGCAACCTGAAGGATTCAGAGATCCCAAAATCCCAAATCATGTCTTCAGACTCAAGAAAGATCTGTATGGACTAAAGCAAGCACCGCGAGCTTGGTATGAACGTCTCACCATGTACCTTTTGGAGAAGGGATTCAAAAGAGGGGGAGCTGATCAGACATTCTTTGCTCTCCGAACAGATGAAGATCTGCTAGTCGTTCAGATATATGTGGATGACATCATATTTTGTTCAACGTCCAAGAAGCTAGTCAATCACTTCGTCAAGTTGATGTCTTCTGAGTTCGAGATGAGTCTCGTCGGGGAACTTTCATACTTATTCAGTCTTCAGGTAAAACAAGGTAAGGATGGTATTTTCTTACATCAGAGTAAGTATGCAAAAAACCTTGTGAAAGAGTTTGGTCTTGAAAATTCTAAAGCTCTTCAAACTCCCATGGGGACGCATGTAAAGGTGTCCAAGGACGATGAAGGTACATCTGTTGATCAAACGCTTTACAGAAGTATGATTGGTAGTCTCTTGTATCTCACTGCTAGTAGACCTGACATTTGCTTTAGTGTTGGATTGTGTGTCAGGTACCAGGCTGCCTCCAAGGAGTCACATATGAAGGCAGTCAAACATATATCAAATATGTTGGAGGTACATCTGAGTATGGATTATTCTACTCTGCTGATACGAACCTACATCTTGCAGGTCATTGTGACGCTGACTGGGTTGGAAATCTTGATGATCGTAAAAGCACCTCTGGTGGATGCTTTTACATAGGGTCAAACTTGGTGTCCTGGTTCTGCAAGAAACAAAACTGCATCTCCCTTTCTACTGCTGAAGCCGAGTACATTGCAGCAGGAAGCTGTTGTTCACAGTTGGTATGGATGAAGCAAATTTTGTCCGAGTATGGTATGAACGTTCATTCGGCTCAACTTTTCTGTGACAACACTAGTGCTATAAATATTACAAAAAAATCTTGTCCAACATTCTCGTACCAAGCATATTGACATTCGCTATCATTTTATTCGTAATTTGGTCGAAGATGGAATTATTATGTTGGATCATGTACCTACGGCTGATCAGCTTGCTGATATTTTTACAAAAGCTCTTGATTCGAAACGATTCTTATCACTAAGAAATTTTTTAGGAATGTGTGCTATATAATATATATGCATTTGAGTCAGTCGACTTATATATCTACTTGTGTCGGATCTCTTCTGCATTTTAGGCATTATAGTATGTAGGTTCATCTCTGGATTTTTCTTTGATCTATGTATTGTTGAAATTGTTGGTTGATGGTCTGTGAATTCTAACTGGTCAATTTGAAGGAGCTCGTCATAATGATCATTTTCTCTACTGGTAAGAGCTGCACTCGTGAAAATAGGCATCGGGCAACATCACATGAGGTGTTTCCTTGATCACTTGTGAAACGATTTACGTGCTTAAAAATAATCGAGGTGTGATAGCTACATGTAGACATTCTATTGAATGAAAGTTCTTTGTTGTAATAAGTTTAGCCATCCGGATATCTTCTCAGCATGTTAAAAAAATTGAAACTTTTTGCGGGATGATTCACACCTTAAGTAATGGGCTTGACATTGGCGTATAGTTAATGTTAGTAAGTGAATTGGTGTGGAAGTTCATAGAACGGAGTAAGTTCATCATTAGTATTGGGACTGAATTGTGAACGAAAATTTTGTTTTTTGCTAAGAGAAAGTGATGAATGAACTTATATTAATTCCGTGATTTATAAAAGTTGGAGTAATAAGGGCTGAGTTGTGGACGAAGAGAACTTATTTTCTCCCCATTTTGATAGTGTCGAGCTTGTTTTCAAACTGATTTAGAAAGATTTGTAGATTTATCAATTAATGATTCCTTCCATATTGCGTGAATTGAAAATCTAGGGTTTTGTGTGTTAAGTATTTTACTTAGGCATGTGCATCGGGATTTTCTTTGTGACATATATTGTTTCGATTTTGTGCTTAAATTATTTTTGGTACATGATTTAATGATATTCTCGTCTGAAACTTCATGCGGTATATTTGGTAACCTTGTTAAAAAACTTGGTAACAAATCTTTTCAGTTTTGGAGGGAACGATTTTTTATTTGCTTTTAGTGTTAGCCGAAAATTTGAAATTCAAACTGGTTGAGCCGAACCGTTTGATAACCCACCTCGGTAACTGAATTTTTGCTTCCCTATATCAATTATACCACCTTTTGCATCATTCTCATATCAATTTCAATCTTTTATTTTTGTTATATCTCTAAACCTCTCTAACATTCCTTCTCTGAATATAACCCTAATTCACAACCATGACTAAATCCAAGCAAGGTACAAGAAAGCAGAAGAAGAATGTTCCTCCTCCATCTCAGCGCTCAACTCGTCAAAGCCAAAGTTCCGAAACTCCACCAGATTCAAATCCCTTAACCATGGCAACCGAGGACATTCAGCCTCATGTTAAATCCACAACTAGGGTTTCTCCAAGCCCTAAAAAATCCTCAACAACGAAGGTTTCTCAACCTGAAGTTGCCAAACCCAGTGAAAAAGGAGGAAAAGGTTCTCCCTCTGTCGTCAAATCTCCAAAGAAGCGCAAGAAGGTCCCCGCAACTGCTGCACCAAAAACCAAAAAGGCGAAAAAGGTCGTTCATCTGCCTGAACCTTCTGCTGGTACTCCTTCTCTCACAAAATCTGGGGGAGAGTCGTCTCCAGATTCTGATGCTGATTCTGTTGAAAAAGAGGTTGCCAACTATGTTGCTGAACTAGAAAAATCCGACAACAAACATGCTGCGAATGAGGAACTCTCTCCTCCTGAGAAAGATAATGTCGTTGATGAGGTCGAGGGTGATGGTCCAGACAGTCCTCTTACTGTTGGTAATGCTTTCTCCCGTCAGTTTTATTCTCCTGTGTCTGAAACTCATTTTTCTACCATCTTTTCTCAAATGAAGTTCCGTCCTGAGCAGACGATTGTTAGTGAACATTATGAACAACTTGGGTTGCTTGAACTCCTAAACAAAGTGGGCCTTGAGGGTTCAGTGACTTCAGTTGGGAAGTACTTTCCCCTTCTTGTTGGTGAATTTTATTCGAACTTGACTACCTCTGTATCTGATCCTTCTTCAATGAAGTTTCAGAAGGTGTTTGTGCGTAATAGTGTGATTGATTTCTCTCCGCCTGTGGTGAATTCTATACTTGGTTTAGCTGAAGGTTCCTCTCTTGAACCTCTGACTGATGATCTTGAATAAGTTGCTCGCACCTTAACCGGTGGACAACTAACCAAATGGCTTGCTCCAGGAATCTTTGTGAAGAGTCTAAACTCCGCCTGCCAATGCTCTACAGAAGATAGGAGCATCGAACTGGACGCCTACCACTCACAAGTAGTTTGTCACCCCTACGTAAGCTCGTGTTATCTACCGTGTTCTGAATGGTATCCCGTTTGATGTTGGTTCTGTGATCTTTGATGCTGTTGTGGGCTTTGCGGAAATCTCTAAGCCTAATAAGTTGTTGCTATATCCATCTACCATATGTGCAATTCTCTTCAAGGTTGGTGTGAAAATGGATCCTCGACTTGGTGATAATTATGCCCCTATCAACGAACTTCTTTCCCTTGCTGGTGTTAAGATTGCTCCTCCTCGTCCTTCCCTTGTTAAGGCCTCTGAAGTACCTTCACAGCTTCGCGGTTTTTTAAATCAGCAAGTGGCAGTTCTCGCGGGACTTGAAAAGAAATTGGCTGATCAGCGAAGGTATTACAAAGAGGTTCTGGGTACCTTGAGGTCGCGTGCCTCTTTGGTTTCTAAATCGAAAAAAGGGGAGAAAAAGAAGGATGATGTTGTTGTTGTTTCAAAGAAGAAAGCTCTTGCTAGGGGGAAGAAAATAACATCGGCTGCTGAAGGAAAGAAGACAAAGGTGATTGTTGCTGCTGTTACTGGAAAAGGGAAAGAAAAAGCTATTGCTGCCAAGGAAAAGGGAAAGGAGAAGGCCATGAAAGAAGATGAAGGTTCTGAAGGAGAAGAGGAATAAGAAGTTGGGTCTGATGCAGAGGATGAGGAAGAGGAAGCAGGCTCAGAGGAAGAGACTGAGGATGGTGCTGAAGAAGGTTCAAGGGATATTCATGCATGTGATGAACTCCTTATGTTATTAGTATCCTGTGATTTGCTTCCTTTATTCAGGTATTCGAGTTGTACTTATGAACAACACTTATGTGATGTGACAAGCATGTGTGTGGTTGATAAATATAGTACAGGATCTGTAATTCATCATGCAGGTTCAAGGAAATGGTTTTCGATTTATCTGCCAAAGGGGGAGATTTTAAGTTCTGGTTATTGGCAGTAAATCGATGAACCTTCTGATGATCACAGAGTTCAAAAATATACGGGAGTATTTAAGGGAAGTTTATTTTTTGTATAAATAAGACATGTTTTCATTTAAGTCAAATTGACTAATTATTTGTATTGTCATCTTGGCAGGTCGATAAGATTGAAGGAAAGATTCTCTTTCCATAATCAAGATGAAAGAAGATCGCGGGATTCACCTTCTTTATGCGTATATGACCTGGGCGCAAAGATTTACCAAATGATGCTGAAGATAAAGGGAGGACGAGACCAGAGTTGAGGAGGACTTTTGTTTTGATTAGAAATTTTTGAGTTTTATGTTTTTTTTTCCTAGAGTGAAAAGAGAGATATTCAGAACACATTTTTTTATCTGTAACAGAATGGTCGGAGGTTCATTTTGATATAGTTTGAGGGATTCGAACTAGAAAATCCACAAGGGAGTTGTGGTCAGATAAGTAGTTGTGTGAATTATTATTCGAATAGAGTGTAGAGGGAGTCTATACTGTAAACCCTTGAATGATGTACGAGTTGTTCACATTAATGAAAGAGATCTGAAGGGACAGTGGGACGCTCTCCTGAAGGTTCATTTCTTAATGAAAACTGCTTCTGCAATTGTTTGAATCTTCGTTACTATCTGTTTACGTGCAACTCTGGCTACTTGGTGTACAAGTATCAAATTTCAAATACAATCAACATTCATGAATTTGCAATCGAGTCCCTATAGCTTATCAACTTTTCAAAAAAAATCATAATCCCCAACTTTCCCATCCGTTCATCCCTCTATTCTTTTCCGCCATTTTTTGTTGGAGGGCTCCTCTTCCAAAGTTGCCACCTCATCCACTGTAGCCAATGAAGCCTCAGTCCATAGCTTCTTCCACTTTTTTTTTAGTTAATACGCCATTAATGTTGGAGCTCAAAGCTCAATTTTCACAGACCAACACTTCAGCCTTCATCGGAGGCGGGGATTCACTGTATATGGTGTAGTTTAGGGCGTCAAAGAGGACGTCCTTGGTGGTGAAGATTGCGCATGCGCTGTGGATTGGATGGTGGAGAAGCAGAAGTTGGGTTGGTCAGGGAGGAAGGTGGTTGATACTCCCCAGCGGTGGCTGGGATGCTCCGGTGGTGGGGAGGAGCGGTGGTTATGGGTGGCGTTGGGTCAGGCACTGGTGAAAAGATTGATGGGGATGGGAGGGGGCCTCGTGTGAATATATGTGTGCCTAGTGTTGTGTGTGTGTTTTGTGTGCGTGTGTTGTGTCGTTGGTGACATGGTGTGGGTTCTATTGGAGAGGAGTTGGTTGGATTAATAATGTTTATGTCTAAATTATCCTTAATGAGTATAAGATGTTAACATTTTTTAGTTGTTGGATCATCGATCTAATGACTACGATTTATTCTTATTTCTTTCACCGAGCAGCATTCTCACTTGAACCTAACTATATATATATATATATATATATATATATATATATGTATGTGTGTGTGTGTATTACATAAACGTGTTGAAATGCTAATGTATCACGATTAATTCATTGGAACGTACATAACAAAAAACAAAACAAAAAAGGCTAACAACTGACTTACATCAGATAAATGTGCTATTAGTATTAGTAGGGACATTTTTCGCTATGAATAAAATATTTCTAGACTTCAATATTTACGACGAAGTACTACTTCAACATTGGTTCACAATTCCATCAAGTGAAGAACTCTCATATCTATTTAAATTTTGAAAAAAAAGCGTGTACTACAATACGCGAGTCAATCTCGTGTAATATTTTTTCTTTATTGAGTCAATTTATGCGACTAACAGACAAAGTTAATTGAGCAAGCACAAAACAATTAATTGATATATTATGTGATAGACAGATGAATTTAATTATGTAAGTGCAAAATAAGCATGCGAAAAAATATGCACCAGAAAGACGAAAATAATTGAGTAAGTGGTAATAAATATGAGATAAACTATGTGACACAAAAGCTAATATAATTCAACAAACATGAAATAACAATGTGTTATACTATGCGACAGATATATAGAAATAACTAAGTGCGAAATAATTATGCGATAAATAGGCGATAAATGTGTAGAGATATGTGTAAGCATTTCCGCCAATTGAGGGTTTGTCGTATTTTACTCTCATCTTTGTTTATTTTAAACAATTATTCTCGTATACGAATGAATTTGTGACATTTATTCTCGTATATCTCGTATCAGATAGCACTTAAGCTCTATGTGTTTAATCGCCTTATGTGTCTGTGGTTCCTTCAAAATTTCTACCGCCCCGTTGTTGTCACATAAAACTGCGATCACAACGGCCAAACTAGACACCACGTTAAGGTCTAACATGAATTTTCTGAGCCACACCGCTCCCTTTGCTACCTCTGATGTTGTGATGTACTCGACTTCCATGGTGGAGTCTGCCATGCACTTCAGCTTGACATTCTCTAAACTATGGATCCACCTCCCAGAGTTAACACAAACCCGGAGGTGGATTTACTTTAATCCCTGTCCGACTGGAAATCATAATTAGTGTAACCCAAAGAGAGCAACTCGACTGCTCGATAAACTAACATGTACTATTTAGTCCTTCTTAGGTACTTGAGTACATGATTTACCGCAGTCCACTGCTCTGGTCCTGGATTACTTTGATATCTGGATATCATGCGTACGATATAAACAGATATCTGGCCAAGTACACAACATTGCATACATAAGGCTTCCTAATGCCGATGCATAAGGAACCGCCTTCATCTCTTCTATCTCTTGGGGTGTCTTGGGAGACATCCTCTTAGTTAGAGAGATTCCATGTTGAAAGGGCAATTGTCTCTTGGAATCCTGCATGTTGAAACGTGCCAAGATAGTATCTATGTACGAGGATTGAGATTAGCATAACATTCTCTTAAAAATAAATTATTTCAGAACATTAGTCTTTACCACAAATTGAAACTACTAATTCAATGTAGCACCCCGTTCGATTTATTGAATTTCTTGGATTATTCTATTTATCGAATTATTATTTATATGTTTTGTGCTTATTTTATTGCTTCTTATTGTCATCGATAATTGATTCTTAAATAATATATTTAAGTACTTGTTCGTTTTATTTCTAAAAACGTTCGGTGATTTCGGTTTAATCGCGGAAATCGAATTTAATCCAGCTGAATATTAAAAATTTTCGGATTAATTTAATTATTGGTATTTTATTTTTATTATTTCTATATCTTGATTATGTGGTTATATATTATATTATTCATATTATATTATTGAGTGAATAATATAATTGTATAGCTCGTTCAATTTTTGGTTATCGTTCGTCGTTCGAATTACCAAATTAATCGAGCGTACAGAACTTATATTCGTTTTTAATTATTTCTCGCGACCAAATCAAACCGATCTTTAATTCTTTTAAAGCCAATCCATTTCCAAGGCGTACTCTTCTGACATGACCATGTTGAGCCGAATGTCTGACCATGTTGGTTCAAAATGGACCCAATAACATTAAACAGCCCCAAACCCCATGCGTGTTATATCTATTTAAGGCCTCTCTCTCATTATTGTTTTTTCTCCTTCACGTAAACCCTCCCAAATCAGCCGCCATCTACCCTTCTTCCTCATCCCCTCAACTCGCCACCATAAGCCATCGCTAGCACTTTTGGCCGTCGCACCGTGCACACGTCACCCGCGTGACCCGCCTCGCTAGTGCAACCATTGTACGAGTTCACCACGAGCCGTCCAACCACCTGCCAGCAAGCCCTCGCCTCTGCCCAACGCAAGAAACGATGACCAGCGGTCGTATGTGGCAGTTCAAACCCGCAAGCAACCCCGCAGAGCATGAACTAGCGATCCGACCCGCGTAGCCGCCGAGGGTCGTCTCCTAGCCTTTGATCCATCAGACTTCTTTTGTAGCCTCTTGGTGAATGGTATATATGGCTTCATCCCCTCTTTATATGGGTATTGAGGTAGGAATTAAAGAGATCCTTTGATATATGTTTGAGTTTTAATGGGATTATTGCATATGTGATGAGATTGGTTCGATTTGAGTAAACCCTTGTTTGATCTCGCATAATTTCATGGAAATCATGTGGAAAATGGCACTTTGGTGTGTCTTAGGGCTGTTCATGAAGCCCTAAGTCGAAATGAATGTGTTATATGTCCTATATGAATTCTTAAAGCCTAGGTTGCCTCAGATTCTTGCAAATATCATTATAAATCGTATGTTCGTCCAAACGACTTGAAATTTTGAGGTTCATCTTGTTATGTATAATAGTATTGTGGTTATACCACAAATACTTGAACCGTTGGACCGCTCCTCTCCGAACCGGGTTACGTCTCTTTGATCGTCGGTACCTGCAAAACACGTCGGGGTGTTCCCAGCGCGAACACTCCGACACTCAAGTCAGTGGTGGTCCAAAGAGAAAACGGCAGAGTAACGAGAGAATTTGTATGTGTGTGTTCCGTAAATGAAATAACATGTGCCCATTTTATAGTTGAAGCAGCTGAGGACTCCTGATAGGACAAGAAGTATTCTTTGCGTATACCTCTTACTTAGGTCAAAGGATTTTGAATCCTTAGAGTCCTTGAGGTTATAAACCTCCTCACGAGACTACCTACGAACTTTGGTCCTCTCGACAGGACCCCTTAGCCGAGTCACTTATGTGACACCCCGCCGAGGTGCCTAGTTGTCTAGGTGCCGAGATGATCCACCCTTAGTAGTACCCTTGATGGTACCCTTGATAGTACCCTTAGTAGTACCCTCGGTAGTACTCTTAGTGGCACCTTCGGTGGTACCCTTAGTGGTACCTCTTGGCAGAGGTACCTAGCTACCTTGACGACCACCTCCGCCTAGCTGGCGGGTCTAAGACCCGAATCACAATCGGTCTTTTATGAACCGCTACTGACGACCACATCATCTAGCCCCCCTCATTCCTTAGACAAGTTGAGCTTGTTGTAAGGAATGACAAATTACACGCATTGGAATAAGCAGTGTGCCTACCTCACCCTCAACATTCTCATCACCACATAGGTTTACACGTAGAATCCGAGTGCCCGATGCCGGGCACTCAAAGCCATTCTGCCGATGCCGAGCACTCATGGTCGTGCGGGTGGCACCCACCCGCCGAGCCCTGGAGATGTCGAGCACCTGTGACGCCTAGATCCTACGTCACCGAGTACCCGCACTGCCGACGCCGAGCATCCGAGATGCT
>CACSLK010003174.1:6978614-6989025 GCA_902706635.1 Striga hermonthica
TGGGAGAGAACCGCTAGATGTTTAAGCGAGAGTGTCAATCTCGAACCGAACAATTGATTGCCCGGTTTTGCTAGAACTTGAATTAATTATCCCTGATTCCCTAGCTCTTCATCTTTGTTTCGTTCTTATTTTTAGGTAGATTTATAATTTAGTTTTGTCCTTTATTTCTTAGCTGATAAGTTATCCAATCCCTATCTGATTAGAATGTTTAGGATTTTATTTTCTTTTGTGTGTGATCGATACCATTTCTAAATTCCAAACCGCCTTCCTCGTGAGATCGACCCGGGGATCGAATCTTTCGATTCGGTACTCGGTAAAAAGAATAATTTGTACACAACAGGCATCCATTATGCTCAGTAACTCACACCCAATCGTAGAGTCGACGAGCTGGTCAATTCATAGTACGGGGTAGTGATCCTTAGGGCATGCTTTGTTGAGGTCCCTGAAGTCTATGCACATCCTCTACTTTCCTTCTCCCTTCCTTACCATGACTGAATTGGAAAACGACTCTGGGAACTGAATGGGTCGCACATGTCCCGCCCTCAACAGCTTCCCCACCTCTTCTTCAATAACCACATCAAGCTCGGCACCAAAGTGTCTTCTCTTTTGTTCCACTGGCCTCATAGTTGGATCAATATTCAACCTGTGCCTTGCTACCCCGGGGTCGATTCCTGTGAGGTCGTCGGCTGAAAAGGCGAAGACATCTACAAATTCTTTCAGTAATGCAATCAACGCACTTTGTATATCGACCTCCAAATACCGACCAACTTTTGTTATTTTTTTCGGATTCCCTTCTATCAACTCAAATTCCATCAGCTCGTCCTGGGAGCTCATTCCCAACTCTTGCTTCTTCTCCCGGTGGGAACTCTCAGGTAGGTCATCCCTCCGTCTCTTATGTTGCGCCTCATCCGCCTTCAATGTGACCTCATAGCACAGCCGAGATTGCAGCTGGTCTCCCGTCACTTCCCCAACCTCATCCCTTCTAGGAAACTTGATCTTCATGCAATAAGTGGGAATGGCTGCCTAGAATGAATTCAAGCTAGGCCGCCCCAATATGATGTTGTAGGTCGAGCTAGCATCCACGACCAAGAAGCGAACCATCTTCACCTTCCTCAAAGGTGACCTTCCCAACGCCACAGTCAGACTAACTTCACCAACGGGGCGGACCTCACTGCCGCTGAAACCATAGAGGGCAGTGTGGACCGGCTCGACCTTTATGTCTAACTCCATCTGTTGCAAGCACTTCAAAAAAATGATGTCTGCCGAGCTCCCTGTGTCTATGAGCACCCTCTGCACATCGTAACTAGCCACCTCCGCAGTGATGACCAAAGCGTCATTATGTGGGACAACGAGCCCCTGCACATCGTCAGCTCCAAACTTCAAAGTGGCCGAGCTCTTCTGCACCTGCACCTCGGCCACCTTACCTGCCACACCCTTTCCCCGGGAGGTCCTCTTCCTCTCTCTATGTGAATCTCCATCCGTAGGACCTCCCGTGATCATGTGTATTATGCCCTTCTTAACTGGTCTATCAGGTTGCTCATCAGTCCTCCTTCGCTTGTCACTTGACCCTTCCCGACGATCATCCTGGCGTTCTTTGTCCTTGATCACGAACTCCTTTAAGTGATCGGCCCTAATGAGCTGCCCAATTTCATCCTTCAACTCTCGGCAGAAATTGGTAGAGTGGCCATAATCACGTTGGTACCGACAAGACCTGTCCTTCGATGCCGAAAACTTCCGCGGTGGGGGCAGAGGCTTTGGTTGTGCGAGCAACTTGTCCTCCCCTCGTTTTTCCATTGTCTCCAAGATCTCATGTTGGGGTGCATTAAGTGATTGGTAATGCTCGTACCTCAGACCCCTGAACCGATCCTCAACCCTAGCCTCCTTTAGGGCAGCTCGCCGATCACCTTGTCGAGGCCTCTCCTCCACCTGCTTAGCCTTTGTTTTATCATTTCGGATGGAGTCCGCCTCTGATTCCTCCATGTTCATATATTTGCTACACCTCTCAAGTAGCTCATCAAAGGACCTCGCTGGCCTATTCGCCAATGAATCTCTGCACTTCCCAGGCCTCAATCCCCACTAAGACCTCCAGATTTGATCTCTTCCGAGGTAGAGGGAACCTCCACGCACTCCTTAGTATACCACGCTACATATTGCCGCAAGGTCTTCCCCTCCTTCTGCTGCATATTGATTAGTGAGAGATACGTCTTCTCGTGCTTCCTGGCGCTCGCGAACTGATTTAGAAACAACGAGCTAAACTTTTCAATGCCATCTATAGATCCTGCTGGCAGCTGATGGAACCAATCCTGCGCCGACCCCTTTAACGTCGTCAAGAAGGCTCGACAACTCACAGCATCACTATACCTGTGCAGCACGGCTATATTATTGAACGATCTCAAGTGCCTAGCTGGGTCCGCCGACCCATCATAGGACAAACTCAACTCCCTGAAGTTGCTGGGCAAATCCTCTCCTAAGACATCCTCTGCGAAAGGGTGTCCTCGCAAAACTATAGGCTTCTTACCCTGGACCCGAGCTTGGAGTTCCGCATTTGAGTTGCCAACCTCTCCAAAGTTAACCCATCCGGCTGCGTCGTTGCCACCGGGCGAGAGGTCACCAACCTGGCATCATCCTCATCGTCCCTCTCCAAGCGATGGTGTTGTTGCTAATGCGAGGGGACCTGTTGTTGAGGTGCGGGTGGCTGCCGTGGCGGAGGTTGTCGAAACGATTCATTAGGGGCTCTCCTATCCACCTCTTGAGCTCGGCCTATTGCCTCAGCAATGATCCTATCCAACTCCGACCTGGTCATCTGAATAACTGGATCCCCCCGTGGTGCTGAAGAAACATTGTCCCCCGGAGGGTTTTGTGCTCCTGACAAGACCACTTGCCTACTGCCAAGGGTACCATTCAGATCCCCGGCACCCCCAGATCCCAAAACACCTTGATTCCCTCCCTCATCAACCGTGGGGCCAACCTCCTTCCCTTTGTCCGCCATACCACCCGATCCCACTAGGTTCGCCGAGCGGCCCTGAGCTTCTGGTGGTGGCGTCGGGGTCATGCTTTGGCCCAATAGAGTCTCTTTAGGAGTGAGAGGCGATGGTGACCATCCCGGCGGGGGACCTGTCCCGAAGGCTCTCCGAGCCCACTCTGCATCCATCTCCTTTGTCAAGTCCTTCTTCGAATTATCTCATGCCATGACTCCTATCGCTCTTCTTCGTTGGTGAGAAAAAACAGCCTTTGATACTCTGGTAGAAGACTGATTTTCCCACAGACGGCGCTAATTTGTTATACCACAAATACTTGAACCGCTGGACTGCTCCTTTCCGAATCAGGTTACGTCTCCTTGATCGTCGGTACCTGCAAAACATGTCGGGGGTGGTCCCGGCGTGAACACTACGACGCTCAAGTCAGTGGTAGTCCAAAGAGAAAACGGCAGAGTAACAAGAGAATTTGTATGTGTGTGTTTCGTAAATGAAATAACTTGTGCCCTTTTTATAGTTGAAGCAGCTGAGGACTCCTGATAGGACAAGAAGTCTTCTTTGCGTATATCTCTTACTTAGGTCAAAGGATTTTTAATCTTTAGAGTCCTTGAGGTTATAAACCTCTTCACGAGACTACCTACGAACTTTGGTCCCCTCGACAGGACCCCTTAGCCAAGTCACTTAAGTGACACCCCGCCGAGGTGCCTAGTTGTCTAGGTGCCGAGATGATCCACCCTTAGTGGCACCCTTGGTGGTACCCTTGATAGTATCCTTAGTAGTACCCACGGTAGTACTCTTAGTGGCACCTTCCGTGGTACCCTTAGTGGTACCTCTTGGCATAGGTACCTAGCTACCTTGACGACCACCTCCGCCTAGCTGGCGGGACTAAGACCTGGATCACAACCGGTCTTTCATGAACCGCTACTGACGACCACATCAATTGTGTTAAAATTTGAGATTTTTATTTAACCAGTAGCTATGTGAACTGAAGCACATGTCTTTTACTTTAAAAGTTTGAAAAATCATATTAAATGATCGGCTCGTCCAAATTGGTTGCAGTTCTGGGGTTTGTGTTCTTTTATCGTGATGTACATGTGGTTAAATTTCAAGTCTAAACTTCTGCTATCTTTTTGCAAAAAATTGTTTATTATGTTAGAGTGATATTTAAGGGACAATCTTTTGTGAGCTGGTCCTTCTCTGAGCCTATTATGCGGTGTAAGAATTTCAATTACAACGCTTGAGTCCATTTGAAATAGGTTCGGTTGAGATATCCAACCAGTCAGCCGTCTCGGGCCTGTCAGTGCCAGCGCCCAGTGGCCCCCATGCCGTGCCTATCCGTGCCCAGCGTGCCTAGTCGTGCCTTGCCGAGCTAATTTAAGCCCTTTTTTTATTTTCCCGAATTATTTGACCTGTTTGTGATCCGTTGACCCTGTTTTCCGTGCAGAATCAATTTTTAACGTTTTAAAATGGTTTTTCCAAGTATAGCTTCCAAATCCAAGTGCTCCAACTTCCACAAAATTTCCATGAACTACGTTGTCGATGATGTTTGACTAAGTATGAATTCTCGTAAATAATTCTAAGTGTCAAGATAGTATATTTATAAGGCTATCTTGATAAAACTGTAGATATCTGACGAGCTAAGCTCTCGACCTACCCTTGTTGTTCGAGCATTTCTCTGCTAAATTTACTAGGTGGGTTTATTTAAATTTTTATGCCATAAATTGTCTGTATTTTGTTGGACGGTATGATCAATGTACGTGTGTGAACCTTGTAGCCTGTCAATGTGTGTTGTTTCGGCCGTCGACACGGTTGTCCCCTCGATGTAATATGGTGCCTAATGAGAAGAAAACTCCTTAAGACCTAATGAAAGGCCATGTTGTTAGTAATATTGAGGCCTTCGACATGTACTCTACCGTTGGGTAATGAATCCCCTTCCGTGGTAATGATAGATGTGCATAGGAGTATAATGTGATTAGGAGATGTGATATGTTGATTGATTCATGTTCATGCTGCGACCATACTTATCTGTCATTTATATTTAATTTGTGTGCATAACGGTGAGCAAGTGATTTGTGCTCACTCCCATGTCCCATCCCCCCATTCCAGGTTGAGCAGGTGGCAGGCATGGCGACGAGGAGACGAGTGGCCGGTTTGCATTTATGATTATTATTGCTTCTGTATTATTGTTGAACAGGTTTTTATTTCAAACAATGATGTTTTAAAAATTGTTGATTATTGTTTTGGGCATGATGGATTGATTTTAAACCTAATGAGCTGGTTTATTTTCTATGTTATAAAACCTGATGAACTGGTTTATTATGTTGACATGCCTATGTTGTGAGATCCTTGTGAAAACCGGGTAATAAATCCCCGTTACTTCAGATATGACTTGGACTATTTTATGAAATGATTGGTAGCGCGTATAAATGTGTTGAAATCGAAAAATGAATTTCAAAAATTTTAATCTTGATGTTTGGAGAAGTCCAAAATTTTCCTAGGTATCTCACCGCTACTAGCACTTCCAAGTAAGGATGACCCGCCTCTCCCTTATATAGAAATAAGATCTCTGCATCGTAGCTAACAGCCCGCTTACAACTCTTGATTGATTGTATGGGCTTTCTTTCCTGTCGTAGTCTGACTGATCTTTAAAATCAAAGTGGGGCGTTACAGTGTGGTATCAGAGCAGGTCTACGTTTCTGTAGACTATTTTTATGTGAATTATGCACTTATATGTACTTGTTAAATGACCACTCGTCTACGTTGTATTGTACCAGCTTAAGGTATGTGTTTTACAAGTGATAATGATATTATTTATAATATGTGATTGATGTTCTTATTGTTCAGACTTTAGATTTTGGGACTTAAGAATTTACCCTCCGTACATATGGACTTGACTCTAGGGTATAGAGTTAAGTTATGACCTTAGAAGCTCCTTGTTGTGAGTTTTCGGTATGATGTTATCAAGTTGAGTGTCTATAGCAGTTTTCTCGCAATAAGATTATGTTCAGTGTCTTCGAGTGAGGACCATTCGCAAGCATCTTAAAAGAGAAGGCTTAAATGAAGGGGGACAGACGACCGAAGAAGTCCCAGGTGTGTGGGTTATTCGGAAGTCTGTAACCATTGTCGATAGGACCATCAAATGTGTGTTAAGACCCAGTCAACGAGAATCGGGAGTGAATTCTAAGTGTCCTATTCATGTTATTGTTCGGCAATATAGTAGTGACGAAAAATCTAGTGCGTAACACTATCGCAACTCTCGAGGGTGGCTAGGCCTCGAGAAAGACGATTGCTATCAATTCTCATGTGTAAAATCGAGCATAAGTCATGAAGACTGATGCTTGGGTGAAAGACTACGACATCGTTCATGGGACGAGTGGACCGATCCGACACTGCGTGAATATCCTATGCCATGACTGCAAGGCACACGGTTTTGATGAGAATAGAAGGCTTGAATGTATGTTGATATGCATGATGTTGTTGCACTATTTGGCTAAGCTTTAATGCATGTATATGTTTTTATTATGTGTATCTATTCGAGGGTAAATCTCAGTCTTAATAGCCTTTAAGTTGCCACAGAAATATTACGAGAAAAATAGAAAATTTATGCATGTGTGATGAGCTTTAAGTCGTGTGTTTAGCTTCAATTTTGTGGAGTTAATTGCCAATCTTTTTGTGACTGTGAGCATGCTGAAACCATATATTTTCATAAGTTACATTTCAATTTTAGGGCCTTGTGACTTGTGGTTTGACCATGGCTTGAGATTGTTAAGTTTGAATATTTCGAAATCCTTTAATCTACTGCAGCTTTGAATTGAGATTTGCCCTGGCTATTCATGTCCAATAGATCTGAAATTTTACAGACTATGTTTTGTATGTGTTGTAATTGAGCATGTCAAATTTTATGCCATTTTGTTAGGATAGCATGATGTAAATCGATATGAGCAGAAACTTAATAGTCTGATATGGATTGTCTGTTTTAGCTACGATTTTGAATGATTATATCTCAGACCATGATCATGATATAAATCTGAAAATTTTATATGCTTATTTCTTGCATGATTTGCTGAACATGTATGTCAAATTTCAGATTATTTCGATGACTATAGCATGTTGTAAACATGTTTGAAGTTGGGTGTATCAATGCGGTTCAAATCCATATTTTCTAGTTGCCACTTTAAATGGTTATATCTCAGTCTATGGTCATGCAATAAATCTAAAATTTTTGTGAAATATCTGTATATGTTGAGAGTATTTGTATCAAATTTTAGCCTAGATGATGTGAATCGAGTGTTTTAAAATGTTAGAGTCTCAGCATGTCAGTTTGCCATTAGATTCGAGATATCTCAATATACACTCATGAAATATGTTCAAATTGTTATGAGTATGTCTTGTATGAGTTGTTATTATGCCTGTTAAATTTTAGCTTAGTTGATGTATATATCATGCAATTGAAATTATTGAAACCGAAGCATGTCAGTCATTTTGTGCGAATGAAGGGCTACAATGAATGATTGTATCTCCTTCTGTGATCATGCTTTTGAATTGTTATTTTTATGGCTAACATGTGAAAATGTTAAAGAGTATGTATATGAAATTTCAGCTCAAATTGGATTGTATTGAGTATTATGAAAAATGTTGAGCGACAGCATGTATGATTGATTTGGGTCTCGAATTTGCCAAGTCTAGACTGATGCTTTTGACTTGAAATTTTATTGTCTATGTCATGTATGAGTTGTATGCCCTTACCTGTTGTACGTGCTTTGCATGGTTTAACTTGAATTGTTGGTGTTATATCACTGACTGAAAACACTTACGAGAGAAGCTTTACGCTAAGATCGCGATGTGTGAAACTATAGGCAGTGAATGTGAGTTGACCTCGTTTAGGGTTGCTGGCACGATTAGCTTCATGAGAAAGAGATAACATAGCGACTGATACTGTTAGTCGTAAAAGTCAGATGAGCTAATCACTTCGTCGTTTGGCAATCACCGCTGGTTAGGACTATTCCTGGTTGTGGAGCCGATGTTCGATCTCTTTGGGAATCTTCCCCTATTTCTATCGTTAGATATTCGCTTGATTAATTGTGTCGATTTGGAAAAAAGGTGGTGAACTTGAAACTCAGTTTTATGCCTTATTATGATTTGAAACCTTTGAAACATTCAAGATTGTTTT
The DNA here is from genome assembly GCA_902706635.1 of Striga hermonthica. Lineage (NCBI taxonomy): Eukaryota > Viridiplantae > Streptophyta > Magnoliopsida > Lamiales > Orobanchaceae > Striga > Striga hermonthica. The sequence goes on from CACSLK010003174.1 coordinate 6,986,760, forward strand.
GCACTTAAATGCCGAGAGAAATCCTTTTGGTTAAACCCCAAATTTTTGTTGTTTTAGACGTTTTGTGGAAAAACCCTTTTTTCTTTTCTGGTTACCTTAAAAATTATAAACCTTAAACTAGAAATCATTGGTCTGTACCGCGAACCAAAGGCCGACCCTGGCTGGGTGTAGCCACGCGAAGTGATGGTCGAGCACGCACGCCCGTGCTGAGAGACGTAAGGCCAACTGCAGTGCAGACCGTTGACTCGCACGAGTGTTACAGCCACCATCACCAAACGCACGAACTGGCCAAACCTCGACCTTACAGCTGGTCTCCGAGTGGGTACATACATGCATCCCAGCGCCCCGCATATGCAGCGCCAGCGTGTGTGCCATCCCTCGGGTGACAGTACATTAAACCCTGGACTGACTATGTCCTTTTTGGGTCGTTCAATCAATATTGTTTGTCAAATTGTATATCGACCTTTTGAACATTTGCCTTGAACCGAAATCCCAAAGTTCCACTGAACCGTTGTACGCAACTTGCTTGGGGCTTGAACTCCTTTTGGTAATCACGAAGGCTACCTATTTGTTTGATATGTGACAGCGCCTGATCATAATCATGGTAATTTGATGCCCTGAACCATGCGATTAGCTCATTCTCGAAATCACCTCACCGAATTTGTTTGTTTCGTTTTTGGTAGACACTTGAAACCCATTGCCACCAAAGAATTGAATACCTCAACTCAACCATGCGTCCGGGTCCGTCCCATTGAAGGTGGAAAGGAATATCCTCGATTTTTTGAATCATGGCCTCTCGTGCTTGTTTGAGGCTTGCAAGCGGGTATCGAAATTGCCTTCTCTTTCATCGAACTCAGCCCTCTCTCGTGCAACTTCTCTCGATCATGACCTCGGTCGGCCCCTTCCCTATGGTGGCCAAATAAATTGTATGATGTCCGCAAGTTGCGTTGTTAATCGAGCTTGTCCTTCATTTAGGCTATTGAACTTTTCTTCCATTTATTCACCCATGCTACTGTCTTTAGCCTCCATATTTCAAGCCTTTCATTCTCCCTCGTTGTTGGCCATATTTTTCTTCTCTCGTTTTTTTTCCCCTCAATTTTTTTGTACTTGTTCTTTTTGTTTTTTTTTTCGCCAAATCATGACGAGACCTGATCTAAATCAATTAAAAATATGTGTGTATTTGTTTTCTTAACAACTCACACAAAAAAAATAATAATAATCACTCGAAAAACACTAATTTTATTGTTTTTCGACTCTAAAACTAGAACATTCTAATTTTTTTGTTAATTAACTCTGAAACCAAACTCTAAAAATAAATGAGAAAGACACACGATAAACCCTCTCAATGAAAGCACCAATGATGAAGATCGCATGTCTCAATAACTTGATTTGAGTCAGAAGTTGCTTGGATGGCTTCCTTATCGGCGATTGATGTGGACGACTTGGAGTATACTTGTCTACTCATGGGTTTGAGACAGTTTGGATGATGTATCCTTGTCAAATTCAAACTTATGACGAACTATGCGATGAAACGCCCATTTTTGGCCCAATGGTTTTGCACTAAAACTAAAGAATCTTAACACAAGGAATTGGTGAACAAAGGTCAATTTTTATTGCTTAATTGATGAATAAAAACGTGCATACATCAGCTATTTAAAGATATACACTTACCCTATTCCTATGGAAGATAAACTACTAACTTAAGGAAATTAAATCAACTCTAGGTTCTTAAAATTACCCAACTTATTCTAAGCCTAAATTACCTAAGAAAGCAATTAAAACATGTGGAAAACTATCTAAAATAATTTAGAAAAGATTTAGTTCAGAAGGTAGCTTCTAGAACTATCCAAGATCTTGCTTGGGCTCCAATGTACGCTGGCCGCGCCCAGACCTATGTCTGCTGGGCGTTGAGCGCGAAATTCTTGGATGTGATCTCTAGCTGGCATGTGTGTCTATTGCCATAGAAAATCTTGCGCGCGTTACCTGTGCGCGCCCAACATCAGCGAGTCACGTCACTGCTCGCATGCGTGTTTGTGCGTTCCTCGTTTTGTCTGTGAGCGGTCTTGGGCGGGTCGTCCTGTTCGTGCGCGGGTCGTTTTGTCCGTGCATGGGTCGACCTAGGTCGCCTTGGGCTGCCTGCTGCGGGTTTAGGCAACGACTTGTACATGGTTGTTGTGGGTCCTGGCAGCAACCCGACCTCTCTTATGCGTGCACGTCGTGCTCGATCATGGTTGTTGGCGGGTGTGAGACCCACATTCTCATCAGC
>CACSLK010003174.1:6989661-6999806 GCA_902706635.1 Striga hermonthica
CGACATCAGCGTTGCCGCAAAGTTTCTCCAGGTAAGTTACGAGAGCAAAGAGGATAATTGGGTTAGTGAGTTGTAGGCCAGTTATCGGATAAAGTTTTATGGCCCATGTGTGCGGATTTGTGTAAGTCCATTACATTTTATCCTAAAGTAAAAGGGAAATTTTCATATCCCTACTTGATTTATAATATTTACAACTCTATACTACAAATATAATTAATTATGTCTTTACTTAAAAGACCACATTTAATTGCATCAATATTTAAAAGGAGTTACCATATCCATTACAACATCAATCCCTGGATTTCCGGCGATTAAGACCATATTCGACTACATTAATGTCTAAAAGGCAATTATTATATCAATTTCAACCTAAAAAAAATGGGTTCATTTTTTTTATTTTATATTATTTTTATCTTTGATAATTCATTAAATGGGTTTTCCAGATATTTAATGGTATATATACAGTTCTTTAATGGTATATATATAGTTTATTTTAATCATTTTTTTATGATATATATCTTTTTTTAAATATTGCTCTTTTGAGAATATACCGAAAATATACTGAAAATATACTAACTATAAACCATGAATAACCATACAAATAAAACGCTCCACCCTTAATTGTCGTGTATATTCCATTACAAATACCAAAATGAAAAAAAAAAATAACATGTATTGCTGTAATTCACGCAGGTGTCCAAGGTGGGTATATGTTGCTTTTATGCTAGTATAAATTCAGTATATGTTTAATATATATACATAAAAATATACCATCAAAAAATGTTGGTGTACGTATGTGTTGTATATATTCCAATGATTATAGTAAATATAAAGCATAATCATGGTACATATACTGAATATATAAAATATAATGTCGATATATATACTTACAATACAAACCATAATGATGGTATATGCATTGTGTATGTTTTCCATGATTTTACTAAATTTTCATACATATACCGAAGATATACTGAATATAAACTATACATATAACAGGGAGAAACGATACAAACACGATACAATATGAGGGGATAAAAATAAACCAAAAATATACTAAATATAAACCATACAATACTGAAAAGTTCCAATTACAGGGTGATCGATAAAATATGAGGAGATGAAAGATTAATAACATGTTTCTTGTTGTGCTTGGACTGGTGCAACCGTATCAAGCATCCTTGCCAGAACCGAGGACCTCCCCCTTTTGCTGTTACCAGTTGGATCGCCATAGCAGATCTACTAGCTTTTCTACAGCATATTCAGAAGATCTTTTGTGAGTCTCTTTGTCTTCACCGCATCTCTGTTATCCTACACTTGAGTTCTTCCTCTTCGTGGATGCCATAAAGTCGTCTGAACCCGGGGATGAAATAGGGTTTTTCATTCTCGACTTGCCAGAAAACTTGTGGCTAGGTTTAGGGTTCAAATTTTTTTTGAAAAATAGTTTGTTTTCACTACTAACATAAGTCACAAAAAAATTAGAAGACAAAAGATTAAAAATTCATTGATGGTTACTATTGGATAAATTAGCACTCACCCCATACAAGGATGCACCAGCTTTGAATATGATCTTGAAAGCAAGAGCAGCAAGGGTTGTGTATCCACCAGCAGAACCCCCAGTGATGCATAATCTTTGACCATCAACAATTCCACTGTCAACCACCAGAAGCATATTCGTTACCACAAATATAATCTTTGAACGAGTTTTGGATGATTTTGTGTGAGGATTTTGCGAAGCCAGGACACTGGACCTAATCTGTGATGAGTCGTCGCCACCGTTTGTCGGAATTTTTCGAGGAGGATGAGTGATTTTAGTTTTGGCCATTGACTCTGAATTTTGGGGGAAGTTGTGGAGCTTTTGCAGAGACGTAGGGGTGGGTGGTTTTGGCAGGGGTAATTTAAAATTGATTGTTCCAACTTTTTAGGTAAGTGGATAATTAATTGAATTATAAATCTCATTAGCATTTAAAAAGATACTAAAACGGTTATCATTGTGTGTTAGGTATAATTGATAAAACTTTAGCTTGTTTAGGTGATTTTAAAAATAAAAATGAAAGGAGCCTAAAATTGTTATAAAAATTAAAAATGTTAGTATGGGGTGCAATTTCCTCAAAGGAAAAAGATGGTCCTATATGGTTTTACTCGGCCCAGTAAAACAAGAGAGGCATTGGCTCAGTGAAAGAAAAAGATATAAGCCTTTAGTATCAGGTTTCAAAAAAAAAATAAAATAAAAAAAAAATAAAAAAATTATGGAGCTGTGATCGTTTCTTGTAGAAGGGAACATTGCCATAGGATTAGAAGGTAAAAAGAGCGTGGCGATAATGTTCTGGCATCAACATAAAGCAGCTGCAAAGAAGATAAAAAGGCAGTAAAAGAAAATCTCATTGAGGTTCTCTAGCATCACATTTGGCCACCCCATGAACCAAAATGGCACGAGTTTGGTGTTGGAAATCGCAGGCAGTATCCCAACTCGGATCGCCTGAGAATGGGGAAGGAAAGCAGGTCGTAACGCCGAGAAGTAAAAGACAAGAAGTGTCGTACGGCTACAAGAGGTCGCGTTGATATCGGATAAAAGGAAGCATATTGTGAAGAAGTAAAATAGAGATTGAACAAAAAAGAAAATAAAGAAGCTGCGACTTACAACAAGTTTTAAAGAAGAGAGAGAAAGAAGTCGCGACCAGTTTTTGAAGGAGTTGTCATAGGCTTAAAACGAAAAGTAGCAGCGGCAGGGAAAAGAGAGCAGTTGCAAGTTTACCTCGGCGGAAGCAGGTCACAACACTGTGGCAGCAAGAAGGCGGCAAGGTATTGTCGCGGCACGACTACAAAAAACTCGAATAAGTGACGGTCAGAGCAATGGACAATTGCAAGATGTCTTAAATAAAAATAGAAAAGAACATTCACTGTGAGAAGAAAAAGAAGCAGAAACAAAAGATGAAGTTGTTTCCGATTTGAAGAACAGAGACAATAAGTGCGGTTTATTATAAAAGAGAGATAGCATATGTATGACTGCGGCAGCCCGGCAGCTCGGTGGGTCAGCAGAGCCGGTCCTGAAAACTATTAGGCTCAGGGCAAATATGTTAATGATGCCCTTAATAATACAAAACAAAGGTTTTGCTTTGGAGCCGTCGAATAAAATGACTAATGAAAACGTACGCAACTATTTACAAATAGTGTAACGACATATGTTTTAATAAAAAATACGCTTTGGAAAAGTTTTAGTGCATGAGTTATAGATGACTCCAGAAGAAAGTTATCCGCCGGCTCCACAGGATTTTTATGCTAAACAATGCTCTTAATATATTTACTATTGCAGTCAAATTATCTTTATCTTAACCATATAATTTAATTTAATTGAAATTCTTAGTATTTAGTTCCAACTTTGTAGGACCTTGGTTGTATACAAATTATCGGATCACTTTTGACCCGGTAATTTTCCTAACTCAAAATATAACTCAAATTTATCTCAACTCAAATTTACTCAATATTATCAATATAATTAAATAATACTCATCAATTATCCTCACAGGCTCACACATTATATCAACTTTAATTTATTAAGTACTCACATACTTTTAATTAATAATTACTTTTAATTACATCTCTCCTACTTTTTTTACCAAATCGGCTTTAATCATTATATTTTTAAATAATATTATAATATAAATTCAAAATTCCACTCAAACTTAACTCAAACGCCTTTTTTAAATTTAACTTTGATTACCCAATAAATCCAATCAAAGCCAAAATAACTTATATCCAATCATCCCCTTAAGTGATTGGGTTTTTACTGCAAAAAATACTAAATAGCTTTCCTAAAAGTATATCCAAAATAGTCGGCTAATTAGAACTCGCATTCAAAATGGCTAATTTCATCAGCAAAGTTCAACCATATGGAATAAAAAAAATTAAAATCCTATTTTGTAAAAATTAAGCAAAAACAAAATAGTTATTTTTAAAGAAATACTTCTAAATTAAAAATATTATTTTTATTGTAATTTAAATATAACATACGCATATATGTACATACTTATATATGGTGCCCCTACAAATTGCGGGCCCTGGGCGGTCGCCTTAGTGGCCCTGCCCCAGGGCCGGCACTGCGGGTTAGCTCGTCAGCTCGGCGTACCAGCAACCCGTCAGTCCGACGTCTTGACTACTCAGGAACCTAGTGCCCCGTTAGCCCGACATCCCTTCAGGTCGGCAGCCTGGTGCCCCGTCAGCTCGCCATCCCAGCCACCCGACATCCTGTCAGGGCAGCAGCCCGACAGTCCGTCAAAACCTCATATCAGCATGATGTTCTGAAAAATAAGAATAGAGAATAAAGAGAAGGCAAAGGATGCAACTAAAAAAAACCCAAATGGAGGAAATACATGAAAGGTAAAAGAAAAAAGAGTGCAGCTTGGACAAATGGGACACTGCAGATAAAAAGTAAAACAAGGAAAATGGAGTAGTATGGTGAAGAAGACCCATAAAAGTATTTGGAAGCCAAATGATCTGAGGTGAAAGGATATGAGGACCCGACAGTACATTTAGTATTCTAATGTTGCACGACGAGAGGTCGGAGAGCCCAACATGTCACCTTAGCGCAGAGTGCTTTATATGGAAAGGTCGGGGGTACCCGACGAATCCTATCGTAACCCACACTTTCACAGAAAAGTTTCATGACCCAGGTACATAAGCTAAACCCTTACTCTTTTTTTAAGTTCAAGACCATAAGTACTGTCTATAAATCTCATGCCACCAAGATTGGTGGAAAGTTGGGACTTGGGGCAAGGCATCCTGGTTAGCACGCTTTGGGGACTCTTAAAGACGTTGTGTTTGTGCCACACAGAGTAAATTATCAAGTAAAAACATGGTAATTGCGCAATAATAAGTATAATTGTTAGTGGGATCCCACAAAGACAAAAGTGTTCAGCAGGATCTCTTAAGAAGGTTGAGTGGTGCTAAATTCAAAGGGGCAAAACTAGTTTAAGGCAGAACTTTGAGCTGCAGATCAGGGGCCTAAAATAGACGGATAGGTAGAACTCCAAGCTGAAGCTCAAAGGCCTATAAGAAACGTCAGGTAGAACTCCAAGCGACAGCACTGAGGCCTACGTAAAAACAAGGTCAGGCAAAACTTCGAGCTGAAGCTCAGAGGCCTAAGGAAAAACATGAGGCTGAACTCTGAGCTGCAGCTCGATATTGAGAGCCATGCACACGTTGGCATGGTTGACCATTCAAAGACTGAAACAGGTAAAAGAAAGAGGATGAGCTGTCCTGCAGACATGGAAAATATGATGAGGAAAGGCTGCAGCAGAACCGAGACCTTGCAGCACAAGAAAGATGACAAAAGTGTTCAAAACCCTAGACAGCTCACCTTTAGCCAATGAGATTGTTTTGCTGTGATATCCTTATCCTTTAGGAGCTTGTGATAGTTGTATATACATATTATTCTGAGAAAACATTAATGTATGTGAACATGAAACAAAAAGAAAGCTTACCATATTAATGAAACAACATTAATGTCTTCCTTGTCTTACTTTATGATTTTCGATCCTTTTTTTATGGTATCAGAGCGGGTGTAAAAACATGTCTCTGATCCATCTTCACATCTGTCATCTCTTCTTTTATCCTCGTATTTTGATTTCATGGCTGGACCCCAAGGAGAACTCAATGTTCATCTTCACAGCCAACTTGTCTCGGTCAAGCTAAATGACAACAATTTTCTGATTTGGGAGCAGCAGATCCTTACCACCCTTAGAGGATATGGACTTCTTGGATTTATCAATGGTGAAACAACAACTCCAGGCAAGCTGAGCACAGATCCAAGCACTGGACAGCCCATAGTCAACAAAGACTATCTTTTGTGGGTCAAACAAGACCAGCTTATAGCTTCTTGGCTCTTATCTTCTCTTTCAGAAAATGTTCTTATCTCTGTTGTGGGGCTAAACACCTCAAAAGAAATCTGGGATTCTCTTAGATCTGGGTTTGCTAGCCATAGTTTGGCTAAACAGATGCAGCTGAAGCTTGAGTTACAAACAATGAGAAAGGGATCTATGAAGATGAGGGAGTATTTCAACAAAGTGAAAGGTCTTTGTGACATGTTGGCTGCTGCAGGTCAAAGGATAAGTGAATCTGATCAGCTTTTGCACTTACTAGCAGGATTAAGTGCTTAATACAACCCTGTGGTTGTCACTTTAACTTCAAGGCCAGACAAATGCCCCATGATGGAAGCCTACTCTATCCTTCTAAGTTTTGAAAGTAGGCTTGAGAATGCTGAGTCAGTTAATGAAGGAGAGGGTCCTATCCTTGCAGCAAACATGGTCACTCATAGTTTTGGTACAGGAAGGGGTTCAAACCCTATGAGAGGAAGATCCAACAACTTTACTCAATCTTTCAGAGGAAGAGGTCAAGGCAGAATGGGAAATAATAGAGGTAGAGGTGGTAGAGCTGCTTTTGGTGGAAATAGGCCAAGATGTCAAATTTGTGGATATAACAACCACACAACAGATAAATGCTACTTCAGGTTTGATATGAACTTTACTGGTAGACCTCAAAGCAACACAAATCAACAAAACCAGCAAGGAAATGGAGGTTTTTCTGCTAATGTTGCAAGTGTGGGAAACCAAAGTGAAGATGGATCACAGGACCTTTGTTGGTATCCAGACTCAGGGGCAACTCATCATCTCACCAATGAATTCAACAATCTGAATGTTGCTTCAGAGTATCAAGGAAGTGAGAAGGTTCAAACAGCAAGTGGGGCAGGTATACACATTGTTCATATAGGTAGTTCAATGATGAAAAGTCCAAATTCCAGTTTCCCTGGTGTTTTTCTTGTTAACAACTTATTACATGTTCCACACATCACCAAAAACCTTCTAAGTGTTTCCAAATTTGCAAAGGATAACCAAGTTTACTTTGAGTTTCATCCATCTTTATGCTTTGTGAAGGATCTCAAGACAAGCTCCACTTTACTTCAACGAGTTCTTAAAGATGGGCTCTACTGTTTCCAGCTGCTCAGTGTTGAAGATGATCATCCTAAATCTCATCATAGTGCTAGTTCTATTAGTAATGTCTTTCCTTTTCAATCAAGTTGTAATACAGCTGCCTTTAAGAATATTGATACTTTAGAAATTTGGCACAACAGGCTAGGCCACCCTTCATTTGACATTGTAAAGGCAGATTTACAGCATTGTGATGTTCCTTTTCATGATAACAGAAGATCTTTGTTTTGCAATGTTTGTATGGAATCTAAATTTCACAAACTCCCATTTTCTGATTCCGACAACCAGAGTTACAGTCTTTTTGATCTTGTTCACAGTGATCTATGGGGACCTGCCCCCACTACATCTTATAAGGGATTTAGATATTATGTCAGTTATATTGATCACAGCACTCGTTTTACATGGTTTTATTTGCATAAGCACAAGTCAGATACTAAAGCTGCTTTTGTTCATTTACATACACTAATCAAAACCCAGTATGGCATCTCTATCAAAGCACTATAGTGTGATGGTGGTGGTGAATTGATTGCTCTTAATTTCTTCTTGGCTGAAAATGGAATAAAATCCAGGATTGCTTGTTCTTATACACCAGAGCAAAATGGATTAGCTGAAAGGAAGCATAAGCACATTGTGCAAGTTGGTTTATCCTTGTTATTTCAATCTCATGTTCCCTCCAAATATTGGGATGAAGCCTTTTCAAGTGTTGTCTATCTTATCAACAGAACCCCTCAAAAGGTCCTTCACTTTAAGTCTCCTTTGGAAATTTTAACCAACAATAAACCTGATTACCCTTTTCTCAAAAGTTTTTGTTGTCTTTGTTTTTCTCTCCTCAAACCATACAACCAAAACAAACTTCAACCAAAAAGTTTACCCTCAGTATTCCTTGGATACAGTCCCAACCACAAGGGCTATAAAGTCCTCCTTCCTTCTGGTAAAATAATTCTAACCAGACATGTCCTTTTTGATGAATCCTCATTTTCCTTAAACACTATTTCCCCATCTCCCTCTCCCACTCCCACTAATTCTGACATTTCTCTCACTGCACCCCATTTAGTTCATATACCAAATTTGCATCCTGATAACAATTCCTTACCATCAAATTTTCAGCCTCAAGACATCACTTCTGATCATCACATGCCAACAAACTCTTCATCTCCTATTAATTACCCTCCTTCTCCTCATTTATCTCCTTCTTCTTCACAGTCTCATTTACAATCCTCTCCTTCCACTACTTCACATGATTCTTCTATTCCTATTGAACAAATCATCATTGATTTACCTATTGAACATAATGTTGTATCTCAACCTGTTACTACTAATGTGCTTGATCATGCAGTCTCAGGTACTCATCCTATGACCACAAGGTCTAAATCAGGAATCTTCAAACCCAAAACTTACTCTACTACATTCACTTCAGAGATGGAACCATCATCTCTCAATGAAGCTCTCTCTTCCCCTCAGTGGTTACAAGCTATGAAGACTGAATATCATGCTTTACTCAGCAACAACACATGGTCTTTGGTCCCAGCACCCAAACATAGGACCATAATTTGCAACAAATGGGTGTTTAAGCTTAAAACCAACCCTGATGGCTCAATTGCCAGGCACAAAGCCAGATTAGTAGCAAGAGGCTTTACTCAAGATGCTGGTTTGGATTATAAAGAAACTTTTAGTTCTATTGTCAAGCCAACCACTATCAGACTGATTTTATCTATTGATGTTTCTCTTGGTTGGGAACTTAAGCAGATAGATGTTGATAATGCATTTTTGAATGGCACATTATCTGAAGAGATTTATATGCAGCAGCCACCTGGCTTTGAAATCAACCCAGCTCAAGGCCTTGTTTGCAGACTCAACAAATCACTTTATGGCTTGAAGCAGGCCTCAAGAGCTTGGAATTCTAAATTCAGTTCTGTCTTACAATCTTTTGGTTTTTCTATTTCTCAGGCAGATACCTCTTTATACTTCAGGCATTCACATCATAGTTCTATCTTCATCCTTGCTTATGTGGATGACATAATTCTTACTGGCAGTGATTCTCTTGAGATCTCCCAACTAATCAGTACTCTCTCATCTCATTTCTCGTTAAAAGACCTTGGTAAACTGCATTTCTTCTTGGGAGTTAATGTTTCTTACTACACAAATCATGTTGTTCTGGACCAATCTCAGTACATTGATTCTCTTTTAGATAGGGCTGGCATGAAGGGGGCAAAAGGGTTAAGCTCTCCTATGGTTTCATCTCCAGCCCTATCTAAGTATAATGGCTGCCCTATGGATAATCCTCATTTATATAGGCAGATTGTAGGGGCATTGCAATATGTCACCTTGACAAGACCTGACATATCTTATTCTGTCAATAAGGTTTGCCAATTTATGCAAGAACCTCTGGATACTCACTGGAAATCAGTCAAAAGAATACTTAGATACCTTGCAGGCACCAAACACTATGGGCTTAAGTTTGAAAAATGTTGTCTTTTCAATCTCTTTGGCTTCTGTGATGCTGATTGGGGATCAGACCCTGATGATAGAAGATCAACCTCAGAAATGTGTGTTTTTTTTTGCAACAATCTGATATCTTGGAGTGCAAAGAAACAAACTATAGTTTCTAGATCATCTACAGAAGCTGAGTATAGGAGCTTAGCTCAAACTGCCTGTGAAGTAATTTGGCTACAGTCTTTGTTAACAGAATTAAAAGTAGGGTTCCTTAAACTAACCACAATTTGGGTGGATAACCGTGGAGTTGTTTGTCTTGCTGCAAATCCAGTCAATCACTCAAGAACCAAGCATCTTGAGCTGGACTTACATTTCATAAGGGAAAAGATTGAAAAGAAAGTCATTTCAGTCCAACATGTGCCAGCCATAGAGCAAATAGCTGATATTTTTACAAAGGCATTAACTGGACAATTCTTTACGCGATTTAGGAACAAGTTAAAATTAGTTCCTAACCCCTGCAAAGAATTGAGGGGGCATATTGAGAGCCATGCACATGTTGGCATGGTTGACCATTCAAAGACTGAAACAGACAAAAGAAAGAGGATGAGTTCTCCTGCTGACATGGAAAATATGATGAGGAAAGGCTGCAGCAGAACCGAGACCTTGCAGCACAAGAAAGATGACAAAAGTGTTCAAAACCCTAGACAGCTCACCTTTAGCCAATGAGAT